>DWFO01003185.1:0-12614 GCA_018246595.1 Mimoniades nurscia nurscia | reverse complement strand
TTTACGTCCCACTATGGAATAGGTGGTGAGCCTATTGCCATACACCGGGCACATATCCAGACTCCGAGCCACTACTGGAAAATCTAATTTAGAAAAATTTTGTCGTGCCCGACCCGGGAATGCAACCCAAGACCGTTCGGCTGTAGCACTTGCAACCTACACGACCAAAGAGGCAGTCGATATTTTAATTTTAAAAACTATTTTGTTTTAAGATTAAAATATATTTTATAATTTACTAGCTGTACCCGCGATTTCACACGCGCGTACATAACCAATTTTACTTTATATATCTTAAAGTTCTTCATAAATTTGTCTTTAAAATGAAATACTTTACGTTCGTAAAAATAGTATGCCGTGCCTTAAAATAATGCTCGTAAATCAACTTTTAATTTTACTTTATTATGTCTTATCACTGTTTTCTAGACTGTTTTCTAGACTTTTTTCTAGACTGTTTTCTAGACTTTTTTCTAGACTGTTTTCTAGATTTACTAGATGCTAATATTTTTATAGTGCATTGTATTTACATATTACTAAACATTACGCCAGCACACGCATATAAAGCGTCGGGAGCGCTAATAATATCTAATATTCGTAGCATCATTAGTGTCTATAGTATTTTTCATGAATCTGTCACGAATGTACAAAAAGATTTTTTCAAATCGGACTGTTAGTTTCAGAGATTAGCCCGAACGAACAAAAAATACATATTCAGCTTTATTACTTCCATTAGATTAACATAACATACGAATCGATGAGAAATATTTTAAAGGTCTAACGTCATAAATACATATTTTCAATATCTGTAGCCAACATTGAATGAACCATAGCTTCTTGATAAGTACCCTTTATATAATATGGAACTTGTATTGTACTTGAACTTGTATAACAATTATTGTTTAAAAAGGTCAACGCTGGTATCAATATTCAGCCATTACCTACATATATAAAAAAAATACTTATTTCATTTATCTTGTAAAAACGAACGATGCTGGTAATCCAATGTTACAATATATAAACTTGTAAAATGTCGTCCAAAAATATTTCAAAAGTAATCTATATTTTTTTATTTTAAAGTTTATCAATGCGTACATTACGTCCAAAATAAACGTCCCGTTTAATGGTGATATTTATTTTGATCACTGTGGTGTCAATTGCCACAAATTTGCGCACCTGTTTTTGTCTGATATTATTTTGAACATATGGCCGTGGAATTATTACATTCATAAATGTAATAATTCCTTGGATATTTTATCTCGTTTCATTAAATTTTGTACATGAGCCACGTTCGTGGGAGGAATGCCCAGGTTAAACATAGAGAAACATCTGTTATAAAAAAATTAGTATAAGGATTATATTTAAAAAAATAATTGAATAACATAAAAAATATGTGATCACTGGAATTTCATTGTTTTAAGATATATGATCTCATGTTTAAACTAAATCATGTTAGATGTTAACTTCGTGTAAGCATACAAAATTAATTATTAATCTTTAAAATTGTTTTGAATACCTACATACCTACTTTAGTTAATTTTTTATTGGTGATATGAATTACAATTATAGGTAATGTGAAGATAAATTGCTAGTCACAGAAGTTCGATTTGATTTCGTCTATGACTTTAGAATTATTATTTTTTAAATTCAAATGGCTTCCATTTTCGTAACGGCCCGTGTTACCAGTATATTTATTGAGAACGTGAAAAAATGCTGGCAATGCGTACAAGGATGGTTTCGTTTTTCTTTATATTCGAGTCGAGTGTTTACTACATCATACCTTATTGACAAATTTTAATTTTTTCGAAAATATCCCCCGTGAATGATTTGTAACGGCCGCTTAATACATAGCTACCTACACGTCATTAAGATAAATTCTATAAATGTAATTTAGATAACATTTAGGGAATGTTTAGGAGGTAACATACTCAGATCGTTCAAATAGTTGAATAATATTGAGACACGTCGCGTCCTTGTCTTATATCCGTCTGCGAATTTCGATTTCCATTTCGTAAATTTATATTTGACAAAAAAAAACATGTCTACCTATTATTATAAACTCTCGTGTAATGATACTTTTCGATGTAATAATGTAACTACTACGTCATTAATATACCTAATTATTTATTTTAAGTGAATATGTATGTAAATAAAATTGTAAATATTAATTAGATTTTAATCGCGGTCAACAAGGGGATTTAGTTGTATTTATGTACTGTGGTCATTATTTCAACTGTGGCAACTGGAAATGTATCTTTAACACTAAATAATAATAATAATAATAATAATATGTATCTAGTTGGGTAGAATTTTAAAAACGTAAACGTAACGTCACGCCTGTAATTCTCGTAGAGATAGGCAGAGGATTGTAGAACACTACCGCGTTGCACGTTACGTTTACGTCCCACTATGGAATTGATGGTAAGCCTATTGCCATTGCCTATATTTGGAACGTGTGTTTATAAATTTTATTCCATTGTTCATATTTGCTTACCAACGTAAATAGAATTATATCTGTTGTATGGAGGCCCTAAAACATTGAGACGTTCAGATATTAGCAGCCAAACGGCTACTGAATGCAATTGGAATTCGAAAAAAAAACATTCTATAGTCTAAAGTTATTTCTATAACGATGTGTAGAGATTTCTTGAAGTCAATATTTCATATGCATATCGTAGTTAAATGTTACATTTGAAAATGATTCAATTGAAAAGTCATTTCTAATAGATTTTCACTTGAATCAATATTTAAGAATTTGACAAATTTGACATTCACTTTATAGAACTTTAACAAACATGGCGACTCGTTCTCGCTAATAATACGAATAATTGAACATTTAAATTTTTGAGCATTCTTAGCTATACTTCTACAATGAATTCTAGTAATTTATAAAATTCATAATTCTATTAAATGAAATGTCCAATCGATGCTGTCCCTATTTTAGCGAAATGAACGTATGTAAATATTTTAAATTTTAATTTTTACATCCTTTTTGTTTTTTTTAACAAGAATGTATTGGAATGTTATAAAACGTGGAAGTCATTTTAAAAATGGAACAAGCAAATTGTTTTCGATTTGCATTTTATACAACCAGGATGTCTGAAGGATCCTAACTAAGTAAAGTCGTACCGCCCCAAATATAATACATTATATTTTGTGATATTACCTTGTATTTTGACATGTAATTAGCTGTCCATTTTTTAATAAGTAATTAAACGAAATCACGAAGAAATCGTTACTATAACATATTTTTGAGAAGCCAAAGTTTTCTTGAATATAGTCGATTTCTTTTGTTTTAATAGTTTTTTTTAATATAAGAACAATTATCCGATTATTATGTCTTAGGTGCTTACGTCACAAATTGGTAAGCGTAATAAGCGTATGATAACTTTCGCTTGAGTAGAAATCTAAGGAGTACGTCTCGTCATTGATAGCACTTTTTTTAAATAATCTTAAAACGACAGTCCATCACATTAATTGTAGTTAACAAATATAGATATAATATTTAAGATATCTAGTTGTAAGTTGAAAATTTTATTATAATAGTAGCTGTCACTTTGGGTTGCAGTTCGAACGCTAGCGACATCTGTTTCTAGAAACGGGAACCTTACAAATTAATTTTATCGTATGTATATTAGACATTGTTATATTGTGGATGAAACGCAGTAGTAAATTGTTTCAGGGACTTAGTATTAGCTATACATTTTGTTACATTATATTAGTTTTAAATGTTTCAGTACATTTTACAACAGTACATCACGAAATTCATTTATGTATTACATCATGTTGAATTAAATCATGTTTATTTAAATGGTAACCCGGTGTGCTTCGTCCGCGATAAGACCTCTACGTCACGCAATATTGGTGCTAAACAGCAGTATCCGTATTTTTGTGTTTTAGTTTGAAATGTGATGATAAGCGGACAAGCAATCGTTTATTTTCAAAATTAAAAAGAAAGTATATTCTAATAGGTACCTTCAACTATTGACTAGTTATTGTGTATATTTTAGATTTGTTATTATATTCTATATTTATATTATTTTAATTAATACTTAAGTTCCTGCTGCAACAGTTTTGTTAGAAACAAATAATTTGCAGGTACAAAGGCATTTTTCATCGTTTCGGAAGTAACATACCTTTGAGTAGAGAAATCGTTTTCTTTGTTATTTTTTTGTACTAATAAACTGTTAAGTAATATACGATTTTTGCTGGTATTTTATACGACTGTAAAAATGATGTTTATAAACAGTTTATTGTCAAATAAACAATATCATTGATCGTATGTTGGGCATTATTTTGTCACCTTCAGTCAATTCTTAGCATGTTAATATGTTTTTGTTTAAAATAAATGAAATGAATAAATAGAAAATTTATTAAAAAATGTAAAAAAAAATAATTGCTTTTACGGTTGGTTGTAACTTGTCCAAATTAATTACCTTTGAAAGTCGTTTCCATGTCTCAACACCAACCAATCTGTTGAACATCGGTTCCTCTAAAAGTTTCTTTCAATATGAGAATATTTTAGGACGGCAGTGAGACACGCGGGCAGTATGGGGTTTAAGACTTCACACGACTAACAATAACAACAAGAGAACAATATGAGGAACTATGAGATGTGTTTGTTTAATAAAATACTCTAGGTTTCACTGTATGCTACTTGCTATAAACTCTATTTGAACTGCTTAAATATTATTTTAACTAAAGCAACTTATCTTATATGCAGTTTTGGCATAATTAAATATGGTTTATAGGTTTATGTTTATAATTTTACAACATATGTCCTAAATCCGCTATAATGCCAGACTCAATAATATCTCAATTATTACTTGATATTACCGCCACCTACACCGTTCATGCAAAACACTAAGAATTTTTCATACGCCGGAAAATTATACTGTCAATAAATTTAATACGTGTTATATGTGGTAGATGGCACTGTACTTAATTATATCGTAAACAATTTGTATGCAATCGGTACGCAAACAATACAAACGCACGCAAACGTACAAACGTACGCAATGCAAACGGTAAATAATATTTAATAAATTTATTGTGAACGTAACATCACGCCTGTCATCCCCAAAGAGGTAAGCAGAGGTATGTAGAACACTCCCACGTTTCACCAGTTACGTTTACATCCCACTATAGAATAGGTGGTGACGCCTATTGCCATACACTGGGCACATATCCAGACTCCGAGCCCCTACTAGAAAATCTAAATTAGAAAATTTAGTAGTGCCCGAACCGGGAATCGAACCCAGGACCTCCTGTTCGGCAGTCGCACTTGCAATCAACACGACCAACGAGGCAGTTTAAAAATTGTAAAGATGATTAAAGAAAAATTATATTATGGTAAAGAATAATAAAACGAAACAAATTCTAAATGACACCTAACTTTAGTAGAAACAACTTGTTTTACATCAAAAATGTTACACAGGATTTCATCATTTAAATTATCTTTGTGCTGATTTTTAAGAATGTACGATCAAAGCACGATCAAAATTTTTTTTGGGAAATATTTAGTTCAGATACAAGCCAATTTAATCCAGTTTAGGTTCAATCTCTCATGAATAATTTAAAAACAGTATTGGTAGTAATAAAATAACCATTCCACACACATGTTATTCCGTGAAACTGCCATCTTGATGTCTTGTTTGCCAAACAAATAATCTAAAGTTTTAATATTAAAAGTAATATGTGTTAGCACTGGCAGATGGCGCTGCCCTTAATTATATAATGAACTTCAGTTTTTTCAGTATAAGTATTTAATATAGCAGTATGACAGAAAAGTAAGGAGAAGATATAATCGGCATGTTCTTGTTGTTAAAATAAAAGCAATTAGAAATGTATGTTGGAAATAAAATAAAAAACATTAATTCATCCGTGCATTATTTACATAACACGACTTCCAAACGATTTTCTTTAGTTTTATTATATTGCTGAAATTTTCTAGCTGTCGCAACACAAACACATAATACAACTGTCATTGTCAAGAATAATATAAGACTATATGTTTAATTTAAGTACATGCAGATACAAGTACCACGAAATTCAAGCAACCCGCGAATCTTCATTTTGTTCTCGCATATTGTTTTTGTGTTATATTGTTTTTCATTATGGCGTATACTGATAGGAAATATTACAATTAAAACATTGCTCATTCGTGTGACTACAAAATTAATGTAATACAAAGTTAATGTGCTATTAAAATGACAAAGGTTAACATTGAAGAGACAGTTACCAGGTACGAGACTTATATTAACGACGTTCTAAAAGAAGACTTGCGAAAATTACAATTACAACTAGAGAAGATAAACGCAGATATAGCAGACCTTATACAACAAAGACATACTCTGAAAACAGTCACTAATAAAAAACTTCACCCCACAGGATTTAAAACACAGGTTAACATGGGGTGCAACTTCTTCATGGAGGCATCAGTGACAGATACATCCAAAGTACTAGTTAACATAGGATTATATCACTATCTAGAATGCTCTATTGATGAAGCGAATAAATATCTTGATACCAGAATAAAAATTTTGGAGAGAAATTCCAAAGAACTTGATAAAAAGGCTGCAGAAATTAAGGCTCATATAAAACTAATGTTGTTTGGTCTTGGTCAGTTACAAGATCAGCAAGGAAATCAAAATGTCAAGAGAAACTAAATAGAAGTACTGTTAATTTATATACAAGAAGTTCCCTATGAGGAAAACATAATAGGTTCATTATTCCAAATTTAAATGACACAACAATGTATATTGACCAGTAGTCTACTATATGACACATATCATCACTTATCGATTATCGAACAACACAGCTCAAGTCATTTTGGCAGACTACAGGAGATTGAACAAACTGTTTAAATTATTACTTTCAAGAGTTAGTTTTTGTAAAAGATGAACTGTTCACTGCCTTGTTGGTCGTGTTTGTTGCAAGTGTGACTGCCGATCGGGAGGTCCCAGGTTCAATTCCCGGTCGAACACTACAAAATTTTCTAATTTAGATTTTCTAGTAGTGGTTCGGAGTCTGGATATGTGCCCGATGCATGGCAATAGGTTCACCACCTATTCCACAGGGTGACGTAAACGTAACCGGTGAAACATGGGAGTGTTCTGCACTTCTCTGCCTACCTCCTTGGGGATTACAGGCGTGAAGTTACGTTGAACTGTTTATAGTTGTCAAGTACTGTTGAATGATAATGTTTATGTTATTTACCTTATTCACATTTCTTTTAGATTTCAGTGGTATTGGTTGAGTAGTCATAATACAACAATTTAGTTATGCACGGGAAAAGTAGCCTTATCCAATGACATTAAAAAGTAATCAATTTTTGACTGAAGCAGTGTTGTTAGATAAATGACAACATGCAATATTGTGATACAATAAATATGTAAAGACAGGTCTTCACCAAAGATGATAACATATTGACCACTCTTTTGCAGATATCTGTAGATAATGATAACCACATACCAACAGCCTAGCTGTTTGCTTTCCATGTCTAATATGTGAAAAAATGACAATACAGTTTATGATAGTAATCGATTGTAATCGTTATTTTAATTTGTATCAGTTTTTGTAATAGAAAACATGGCAAAATAATTAAAACTGTAGAACCATCTAAGCACCTGTAATTTTGATATACTTATTTATGGTTTCTGTATAATATATGAGGCAATTATACAATAGACTGCCTCGTTGGTTGTGTTTGTTGTAAGTGCGACTGCGGATCGGGAGGTCTCGGGTTCGATTTCCGGGTCGAACACTACAAAATTTTCTAATTTAGATTTTCTAGTGGTGGTTTGGAGTCTGGATATGTGCCCGATGCATGGCAATAGGCTCACCACCAATTCCATAGTGGGATTTAAACGTAACCGGTGAAACGTGGGAGTGTTCTGCATTCCTCTGCCTACCTCTTCGGGGATTACAGGCGTGAAGTTACGTTTTCTTAAAAGCATGTAGGTATCTAATATATGAGTCGGTAACCCAACTTGAGACCATTTCTCAATATCTTACAGAAAGATACGATGAGGAATAGATACATGCAAGTGGTAACAAAGGAAAGGAATGTATGTATTGCTTGTAGTGGGGAACTTCGCGGTGTCGGCGGCAACCTTCGAGCGGGTAGCGGCGGGTGACGGCGCGGCGCCCTAAGGTCAACACACGCGTCACAATCTAAGCAGGTCATTCGTAACTCTTCGCGAAGACGAACGCACCGGTACTTTGGCACGCACCACGCATTCGTCGCTAAATACCTCTAACGTAGATATAAATAAATCGAATTAAACATTATACATACACGTTGTTACATAAATAGATTGAACTATAAGTTCAACGCTGTATTTTGATGATTGAGTTTGTAAAATAATATGATACGGAGGGTTATTAATGTTATCAACACCAAAAATTAATTACCCTGCGATATCCTCACTAACCCGTCTGTGGATCGTGTGCCCCGCTGGCATGGCGCGGCATATTATGACATACCAAAACTAAATATATACTTTAAGACAGTTCTAATTGCAATCGGACAGTTAATTATGAAGATGATCTTATTTATAAATTTCATTGCGCAGACGAAAATTAGGGCTACGCACAGACGCTCTTGGCTTAGCTCAGCGACCTCCGTTTTAATAGTATTCTGTGTCGACTTATTTATAGGACATAAATTTACAATTAACTCGTCAAAGTTGTTATTCTTCTTTGCGTCAACCATTTGGTATCACTTGGTGACAGACCTCTTTTCGAACGAAGGGGTTAAGGTGATAATTGACCGAGTGTGGTGGAATGTGCATGTTTGTTCATTAACTAAAAGTCTTTCTGTTCCTGCAGATCTATTGAAGATTGTTCGCATATGCCTACGCCCTTGAAAATGTCTTTGCAAAAATAAAAAATCGAACTTCATCAGCCGTTTTTACTAAACAAAAACTGAACCAAAATGTATAAATTTATAATTATCTGGTTTTCACTAACTTAAAAGTATAGAGGCACCTACCTACTTGCAATCACTTATTCAATAGTATTTATACCGACATAACATTGAAATTTTAATTTAACTCACTATATTATTATATTGCCTAACAGGTGTGACGCGGGAGTGTACTTACCACCTTACTCTGCCTACCACTTCGGGTATTACAAGCGTGACATTATTACATTAAAGTATGACACATTCTCGTTTCAAGCTTTGCTATTTAACATACACGGAATTAATTTAACTTGATGATGCATAAATGTTACAATACACGTTTATGTAATAAAGTAGGTAATAGATTAATATCACATAAAGAATGCTTCTTAGAAAAAAATATAATTACATTTGCGCACTCAGTAATTTAGATGCCAAGAAGGCGAGTAGAAATTTTCGCAGAAGGAACGGCTATGGCTAGAAAAAATGTAGCTGACATAACTATGACGTTTCACATATTGAGGTGTACTCGTAAGTGGAATAAATCGATTTAGCGAAGTCTAAATATTACAATATGTTACGAAGAAATTGTTGGGAATTTTACATCATCGAAATTGAAATGGAATTCGCTCAAAGTACATTAATTAGTCCTAGAGATAATCTGTTATTTAATTAACTAGGTCGATAATATTTTCTACTAATGTACACGTATGTAATTATTATATGCGAGTAAAGTAAAAAAACAGAATCGATTACGTTGTTCCTGATAAGACTTATTTACTTCTATGTATTATTACACCATCAATTATTCTATAGTTTATCTGTTACATTGCCCTTGGAATTTATAAACCTACCTGCGTCACAATATTTTAGTACCTATAGATAATTCGTTTTTTAGAATTTTAGGTTTAGGTTTAGGTTTAGGAGGGCACTCGACTACGGCTTCACTGCGCCCTTTGCCTACCTCATAAAGGACGTGGCGTAACGATATGATATAATGAATTCTAAATTTAAATTTGAATGGCTTATTGTTTCAATATAGAACATGCTGACAGAATAATCGGATGGTAAAGATATTATTTTATTGATGAGTATGCGAAAATCGGTCAAGGAGACTCAGCACTCGCAGCGTAAGGCCGTGCAAATTTATTTTATTTGATAATTTAAAATGTTTAGTAGCAACACGATACGCCATATGTTCAAATCAATTATTATATTTCTATATTGTTTCTAGCGTACCATATGTAACAAACGTAGTAATGTTTTTATAAAAAAAAAATGTCAAAGAACGTGTTTATATCTACATAATAATATGTAAACGCGATTCGTTCTGAAATACGAGCATATTTTCGTACACTTTCGAGTAGGCGTCGCACGGCGTTTGTCAAGTAAATGGACTATTTGTGAAATTACAGCCGGCACGAGGGGTGCCGCCGCTCAGGTGAATTTTAAGCCGTCGTAATTAGGTACTCGTAGGTGCTGGGTGTAACGCGAGCGTATTTCATTGCTTCCTATGCACGTTCGCACCGCGATATACACGCACTTTGCTTCACGCTCGTCACGTATGAAATCGGAAATTCTCACCATCACACGTTAGATGTTTTAAGTATTTATTGTGCACTTGTTATTATTATATCGCAACGCCAGGTCCTTTACGCGGTAGACAGGCAGCACTGAGCGCCAAGTATCTTTACAAACATGGCGCGCTTAACTTTAACAATACATATGTATATTGTAGATAAGTAACACCTACATACCTTTTTATTTAACTATACTTCGATAGTTGTGTTTTGTATATTTGTAGCCGTGTAACCTATTCCAGTTCTGTAATTTCGTCTCTTCCGCAAATTATTGGCGGTATGCGGGATAAGGAGGAAGCGTGTACAATTTGGAGCGCGTCGTTAGGCGGGCGGCGTGTTTTCTATTCAGAGTGGTTCGCACCGAGAGCGCAGTAGCGTACGTGACAGACGCCGCGTGGCCGCCACTCGGCCGCCACTCGGCCGCCACCCGGCCGCGGCCCTTTGTCCATAACGGGAGCTTTCAATTACTCCAAACACGCACCACGCACAGACAAAACTAATTGTATTATTGCCTATTATGGCTTACAGATGCAAACGTTCGACGCCTGCTCGCCGAGATGTATTCCTGTCCTACGTATTACACGTAGTTTTAATAATTTTTATATTTTGTCTAATATTATAGATATCGGTATAGACACGTGGATATATTACGATATGTATCAAATGTCGTCTACTTCATAAATACTGACACAAAAACCTCTCGCAAATCTAGGTACTCGCAAACCTAGGTACTAGATTGAATTCAATCATACATATATATATTTTTCAAAGGTAACGCTCTAGTAATTTATAATTCATTTTGTAATGTATGTATGTATAAAAAAAATATTTATACATTCGATATACTCAGAAAAAACGCTTACAACTACATACATGGAAACCCAACGAAATAACGTTATTATTTTATATTGACGTAAAAAAATGGTAGCTATTTGCGGTATAGATTTACGTAGATTATCTCAACCTTATTTCGTCGCGTCACACACACGCCCACGCGGGACACCTATATCGGCTTACAAGGAGACAATTGTTCATTTAGCCATCCCTCCAAATCTTCGACCCCTGTCACTACCTGGTAATAATATCATTGAAGGATTTTCTATTTCACAATCATACATTGGACACTGCAGAATCAGTAAGCGTCATATCATATTAATGTATAATGACAATGACTTTAATGACAAAATTAGTTACTAATTGCTGATAATACCATTACTGGTGGTGGTATCACTTATCGACTGTGATGTAAGCAAGATACGATCATTAATAACGACTTCTATGTACGATACTTTGAACAAGTTGTAAGTATTACTTCATCAATTATATTTACTTCGACAATTATAATTGGACCGATACAAGGTGGCGGGAGAATTAGATGTTTTCGATATATGAAGAGAATCATGAATGTACCACGTGGGGTCTGTAAGTATAGAGATATATGGTACAGTTTGTTCACAGTCTATCCCGCAAGAAATCTGGTGTAATGACATAACAGTGATATTATAACAATAACACAATAGCATAAGGTAACACAGATTGTGAAGAATACATTGTAAGACATGTAACTCCACATGTTGTAGAATATGAATTTTTTTTAAATTAGTACATTGACATAAATTTTCCACAGCCCATTGGTCTCGCGTTAGGTAACCTTTGTTTGTTAGAAATTGCCAGATAGAGCACGCCCGAACACGTTTTAACAGAACAGTCGCCGTTGCTATGTTGTTGATTAATACAGTTTATTGTTTTTTAATAAGAAGCACGTGACATCTATAAAGGCATATAATTCACGTTCCTTGCACACTGCTTACCCCGTGAGGGACCTCACGTGGCGATATGACGGTGATAATTATGACATGAAACAAATTACAAGTAAAATTGGCAAATTTTAAAATTACAAACATCTTTCTCGCACATGATCAACGTCGTTATCATTGTACGTTTTTATACGTTCCCCTGTTTGGACGCCGGCCTCCTATCTGAGTGACGAGGAACTTTTTATACAGTAATTGGATGTACGTTGACTTACCAAACATCGCAATAAACTTGAAATGGCAATCTGAATTGGGTGATGTCTTTGGTGAAATCATTAAAACTTTCCGACGTGGGCTCTGAGCTCCATCGAAGGACAG
>DWFO01003184.1:0-12615 GCA_018246595.1 Mimoniades nurscia nurscia | reverse complement strand
ATTACTTTTACGTCCTTCTAGGCAATAGGTGGTGAGCCTATTGTCACCGGGCACAGTTCCAGACCCCCAGCCACCACTAGAAAATCTAAATTAGAAAAATCTAATAGTACCCGGCCCGGGATTTGAACCCAGGATCTCCCAATCGGCAGTCTAAAATGTTCAAAGGAATTTAAAATATATAGAGCCTAAACGAAGGATCCACCGTCCATGGTATCAACGTCGTCTTAAACAAAAATCTTTTCCGTTCATGTGATAACAGTAAAAGAGGAACTTTTACGATCGTCTCTGGAATAGTGGTTTTCGGTCGAGATTCAAAACCACACCCCTTCTCAGAATTTTTGCTCCATTTCACAACAGATACATATATTGTCCCCATTTACTCTGTACTATCGCAGACGAGTCTTTCGCAAGATACCAGGGACCAAGTATTATAGTACCTACATAGGGAAATCTTTTAAGGGATCTTCTTTTACCTTTTACTTGCTGGAGAAATAATAGGGTTATGTAGGACTTTTAACATAGCAACTGGCTTTAAAACAAAAAAAGTGTCAACTAAACGCATAAAAAAGCCGGAATTTTAAAAGCGTCTACTTAAAATTGCATAGCTGTAGTTTAAAATTTTCCATATAATTTTCACAACGGCTATGGGCCTCGTAGGAATAATCAAACGTTATATGTTGGCGACGCAGTTAATCACCTCAACAAAGCACTTTCATGTGGCTGCAGTTACTTAGTTCCCTCATCAATCATTCACGACCTAATGAAGCTCACGGAACACCGGACGAGGGTTTCCGCAACGTAAATAATTAAATCACAATTAATAATAGTACAGTGCCATTTAATAATGTAATACATTATTATAAACATCATCAGCAATCCCTTTTTATAGTTGCACGGTTGGACACGGACGACTCTCTCAGAATGCGTAGGGTTGAATCTTAATATTAGGGGAGACTTGTGAGAGACTTCAAAGAAACACTTCGCAGTACGTTCGTTGCAGAACAGACTTTCGTTAAAAAGTCAGAATTATCCCGTACACTTAAGTTAAATACATTTCCCAGTTATGCATAACCGTACCGTACAGTTATAAATAGACTCAGTTATCTTCTCGAGTCCAATTGTAGATTAAATATTATTAAAAAAAAGTAACATCACGCCTGTAATCCCCGAAGAGTTAGCCAGAGGAATGTAGAACACTCCCACGTTCAACCAGTTACTTTTACGTCCCACTATGGAATATGTGGTGAGCCTGTTGCCATACACCGGGCACATATCCAAACTCCCAACCGCTACTAGAAAATCTAAATTAGAAAATTTATTTGTGCCCGACCCGGATATCGAACCCAGGACCTCCCGTTCGGCAGTCGCACTTGCTACCAACACGACCAACAAGGCAGTCATAAATATTGTTTAAATATATATTCTTGCTTTGCTATATTATTTATGTGATATGTGACAAGAAGTCAGTGTGTATTATAAAGGTGATTTCAAAAAGGAAGTACAAAACCGGTGTGCATCGAGTAAGGTATTCATTTTTCATGAGATGAACCTTATCTATATTAAGAATTTCAACTATGCCTACACTGGTTGACCTTAAGGCATTAATAAACAATAAATAAAATCTGATAAGTTTTCAAAATGATTCATATCAATAAATAAAATATTTTATATCTCTTAATCAGTAGGATAATAGGGAATTTATGTTGGATACAAACTAGCTGCTGGAAATAATATAATCCCATTTGCAAAATCTAATAACTGTATTTGCTCTGGAATCGCGCTGGATTGTTACAAAAAACCACGCTATAATAAATTCTCATTCTCATTTCCTAGTTCAGCAGAGCATAAAGTTCAAGAGTAAAAGTTAATTAGAAATGCTCTCAAGTGCTCCATTTGTGCAAGGCAAGGAGAAAAAAGTAATAATACACTTTCAGACAAACAAAAATAAAATATGAAAAGATAAGTTACAACGGAAATGGAGGAAATGCGCTCGCCAAGTTGCTGGAAACTGAATAAATATGAAGTATTTCCAATATATCAAAGAACTGATAACTGACTGTTAAAGTATCTGAATCTAGTTCATTACTTTTACAAGTATCAAAGTTTTCAGCATATACTTAAATGAATAAATTTAAATGCACGGTATTGTTTGATGAAATATTGGTATTATTTGATCAAAAATGATAGAGACTCGTGTTAAATACATCTGCCCAATTATCTCATCCTTCAGGCCCTATTATTACGTAATCATTGTCTTCAAGTCTTTTTAACGTTTCACTGTTGGTCTCAGGTGTCCACTGATAATTAGAAAGGTTGGAACCACGGTTTGCTACACTGACCAAGTATGGATTGGCAGACTTCACACGTTTATCAGAACGATGGAGCCGGTTTCCTTACTTTGTTTGCCTTCACCGTTACATCAAGTAATGGCTAATATGAAATTACGGTTGTAGGTATTTAATCATTAACTATCAATAGTTACTTCTACTCGATGTCACGGAAAACTCGCCACACCCAGATTATCGATTTCTTTGTTGCCAAGTAGTTTCACCGACGCCCACAATTTGTGGTTTCCATTTCTGCTCTTTGATTTTATTCCAATGGCCATAATATCAGAGATGTCTTACTTTCAATGTACACAAACCTAGAAGTTAAACAAGATGAAGCATTAAACAAGTAGTTATATTGTAGAAAGTAGGTCATTTCGTCGTTGTACACCTACATGGAGTTTAAACATATTGGAAGACGATAATCGAAAATCGATACGTGTGTAATGACGACTGGATGCAAATAAATTTTATTTTGCGTTAACATCAGGACAGCGACGTCGTTCGCTTGTTCTTTTAAGTAGGTATAACCTATCTGATGTGAAATATCCAACTATGAATTACGTAGCGCGAATTCAGCGTTTCTCTTCAGCGAACCACGTTCAATAGCGAGGGGTATATACAACTAGGCTTACGTCTAAAGCTCCGACGGAGGCGGCTTTGTAACCCTCGAAATATATTCCTTGTCATCGGGGCGCTTATCTAAGGAAGAATACCGCACGAAGCGTATTACGCAACCTCAAACTTACAGGTTTCTGTGGCAATTGCAAAACAGCGTTATGTAATAACAGCGCTGGGCCTGGTTAACGTTAACGTAAGCCATTCTATTGATTCCGCCGTCCTCATAGTTGGTTCGATATGTTCATTTTGTAGCCGGCAGTCGTGCTAATTTTTTAATTTTATATCATAAAAAATAATTTCACTTTTCTAACTTCATGGCTTTTTTAGATATCTATGTAGATGTCAAGTCTTAGATAATAAATATTGGCATAAGGTAATAAGCATATTAGTAGTAGCAAACACTACTATACAATTCCGTAACATGTAATCCCCGAAAAGGTAAGCAGAGGAATGTAATGGTATACTATGTACAGTATGTACAGTATGAACTTGTGAAATTTATTTTTTTATAATTGCCATAAGGTATATTGATATTATAACCGCATCTTTTGTCATTTGCTCAATCACATATTCTTGCTATACATATAACAATTAGCATGAATATCAGTCGAAATAGACAAACAAACAAAAATTTAAAAATGAATAGAATTTGGATGAGTGAACTTATAATAGGACATTTATCATAAAATTTTACACAAACAAAAAAATGTACCAACAAAACCCACATTAGTATACCATAGCAGTATATGAACAAAGATATTTTTCGTCTTCGAATACAATATATTACGTATATTATATGACAATCAAACTCTTCAAGGCGACTAACTTATAATTTGTATCCTTAACGTGTATAAAAAGTTATCGAACGCCTACTATCGTTTTCGCATTACTTTAATTCATAAAACAAATTTTCCGTCAACGTTTTTATGCCACGGACGACCTTCAGACTGATACCGTAACGGTCCCCGCGCCGAACAAAATTCTCTCCCTAAGAGATTCCGCCGTAAAGTGGCAGTCGTTACGCTCCCGCTGACAATGTTCATGGAGGGAGACATCTACATAAATATTCAAACCTCCAAACTTACAAACGTTCACAAGGAATTTATCAAATTAATGACCATCGGAGGTGCATGCTCATGAATTTTAATTCACTAAAGTGTTATCGTATTTGCATTTTGAATAGCGCTAAAAGTTTGCTAACCCTTCTTGAGTATGTTTTCATATTTTACACAATTAATCCCCACTTTATCCTCATACGGTGGCAGGTTGCAAGCGATGAGCACTTCGATGGTGACCACTGGTAGCAATCCATGACAGTCATGATCCATGCTTTGTTATGTAGTCCGCCTCGGATGAGTAAAATCAGACGAGTTTGGTACTAAGATGCAGGTCTGCCATTTCGCATTAAAGCAGTATGGTAAAGAACACTCAAGACCCGCCATATGACTCCAATTGACGTTTCAAATAAGTTTATAAATAAACATGTGAAAACAAGTAGGTCTCAAAACATATAAGTTATTCATTACTGTAAGCTACTTTTATTTAATAAAACAAGTACAACACTATAAAATCTGATGAGAAAGATTATCCCAATGAAGAAAAATTACTCTGGGTTAAATTGGTGAGCGGAAAATATTGAATTAACAATGGTCTACTTTGTCGTGGAGTTAACGAGGTGGCCGACTTGGATGCAATTAAACCGCCTCAAGACGTGCTCGGCGCGGCGAATGGTTGAAACACTCCCGAATAATACCCTCATTATTAACGAAGTTGCACAAGCTTTGCCACTAGGATTGATAAGAAACTCGGAGAAATAGATGAGAACCACGCCTCTTTTTAAGGATAAACGAACCATGAAACAGTCATAAAGTATAAACATCAAATCATCAGTGTCAATGACACCAAGACACATATGTAGACACTATCGAGAGCACAAAATTTTGCAAACGTCTCAAAATGTTTACTGAACGTTGCACACAACGAATTATTTCCATTTATTTAATATCTTCCATACTTTTCAATGGTGTCATACGAATTGTCGCTTACAAACACTAAACGCAATATTGCATAACATTTAATTAGCGGATAAGGAAGAAATGAACTATTAAGAAAAAACATAGGTAATAAAAACATACAACAAAGTAATTGAATACGCAGGTGACACTGACGCACGGCGTGAAGCACCTTCAGCTTCACAATACGTTATTTGTGGAATAAATGTCACAATAAAGTAAATTTATTATGAGATGTTGAAAAGACGTTTTGTTATCTTCTTTAATGGAATTACTTCATGATCTGAGTGTTAATCGAAGAGACGATAATGCGATACTATTAAAATGTCATTCATGAATATATTTTCAAAAAGAGACTCTTGACCGAGAGGAAAACGTTTCTATTTTATTTTAAAATGTTGTAATTATAAATTGTCTGCAAAACAAGCATATACTATTTATTTCATGGCCGTAATGGAATCACTGTTATTATCTTAAGTTAATTCCTTGTGCCAGAAGAGCGTTTTTGTCCCTAAATATATCATGGCTCAAAGTGAATTGTGAAAACATTTTGTTCATAGGCTACTTGGCCAAGTAGACAAGGGATGACCTTAATAATCGTTTCCATCATGAAGCACATTTGTGTTCAACAGTTGAGTGATGAACAGCTTTGATGAATGGTTGGATATTATTGGTGCAAAAGCAAAAATGCTTAAGTCGGTAGTCCAATAACTTCCCCTGGCTACAATGGCAATATTATTCATTACGACAACAACTGCAGCACGAAAATTTATGTCCAAATATGCATTCTGCGATCTAGAATGCTAAGACTTTTACACTGCCTAAAAAGCGAAGCCGTCAGTTTCAGGCATTTAAATAAAATGTTCATTAATACTGCGTCCAACGAAGGGGAAGAAAATAATAGGTTACTTTTAATGCGTCCGGGATTTGCAGTAATCACGTGGGGTCCACTACATAGGAAGGTTAAGAAGCGCTGGCCTAGTTGCTACCCACGGTAGCGCGTCCAGTGATACGAGGACACGCTCCCATTCCCGACATCCTACGGGAAGTGCGAGCACTTGCGTCAGCGTGCAGGACCTCAGCGCGCCGTAGACGACCTGTCAGACGTTCGCTAGCAAGATATATTACCAGAGACGCAAATGATTATAACCTTCGTTACACTCGTCGCAGGATTCACTCTAACTTCGTGGATTCTTGTAGCTATTTTAATATTCTCCACCTTGTCTCCAACGAATCGCAGCATATGCGTTTCCAAAACATCATTCATAGCGCTATGGGTTGCCTTATTATGTTGCCATGGTACCAAACTTTGTACAATTCTCGCATCAGGTCACGCTATCGTTGTTCTAAATCTGTGTCTGAAAAGTTTTAAAGTCCAAACTTCGATAGTATCGTGAACCTGCCAGATTTTCAAAACTACTTCGGTTACGTAACTGTTATATAAAGCAGAGCTATATTAACTTTGTCTACAGGTTGCAGTAAAAGAGATTTATACCGTCAGTTTATACCGTCAGACACATCGATCAATCATGAATGAATTTGTTGTAACCATTTCAGTTGCGTTCGTAATAAAATCAACAAAAATACGTTTGATTGGTTATTCAAAGAAATCTATACGTACATTAATGCCAATCACACAATGTTGGGATGGGTTGCTAAGGTCACAACTATTCACATGACCAATGCCGGAGTATCCATTGAAGCTATGAATGAATTGGTATCGGTGTCGTATTAAAAACCGTATCGAACGAGATTCCATACTACATTACTGTCCATACTGTCTGCATATCATTTTACATCGAAGGCAGATGTTACATAACGCGCCGTAACTGAATATTGGAAAGAAGATTTGGCCTTTTGTCTTTATGGAGCAAGACAAGTATTAATATCGCTAAGATAATCAAAGTGTTATGGGGCTGTAAAGAATATTAACTCCTGTTCCGAGTGACGATATTGAGATAGAAACTATGGCAATAAAGGCCAGGCGGCAGGGACAGACGGTGGAGTATTTTTCCTACGCCAACCTTGGCCAGAAATGAGTTTGTCTTCCAGCGTGTTGCGTCCTCTGACACAAATGCGGATGCGCTCAATTGTCGCGCTGGCCGTCATCGATACCGCGTTAAACACCAACGCAAGGCTGCAATACAACTATTTAACATTTACGTTTGTGTTAACAAATATACATATACATACGTAAACATATATATTTCAATTGCCTGGTGACCATGACACAGGCTCCCTCGTGAGGAACTGTCCAAAAATGTTGAATATAATATATCTACCCCGTTGGTCGAATGGTTGCTACCGCGACTGCCGATCCTGGGTTCAAATTTCGAGTCCAGTAATGTTGGATTTTTGTAACTATAATTTCTACTAGTGGCTTGGAGTCTGCATTAGTGTCCAGTACATAGCAATAGGCTAACCACCTATCCCATAGGGGGATATGACGTAACAGGTTAAACATGGGAGTATACTACATAACTTTGCCTATCTCTTCTAGAATTTCAGGTAGGATGTTACTTTTCATGTATATTACTCAAAAATGTATACATCAACATTAATGTAACATTTAATCAGCATAAACTTAATGTAAAATTATGAAATACTATTTCCATCTCAGTCAAATGTCATTTGTAATTAAGATAGGAAACCACAAGTTCATACTTGATGTAACTCGTGATCACCACACATTCATTTTAATAAACAGATGAAATTTCATATGCTGTGGCTGAAATTTCAAAACTGAGCTTAATGTATCAGTTCAGTGAAGATTTAAATTTAAATGTGGCAAAAGCTAAAAAAAATATCTAAAACTGCTAGTCAAGTTAGCCATAAATAGATGTAGAGTAAGAGTATAAATTAAAAGTTCAATAGTGTCAATATATTCAACATTGCATTATCATGTATGTAAGAATATTATTGAGATTATAAAAACAGAATATATTATAACAGACAAGAATAATACGGAGGAAACGTCTAGTGGCCAACTCAATTACATAATGTTTTTTTTAGTTACTGGAAGTCTGCATTCTTTGCTTAGTGCATGTAGCATACTATGACCTAAGCCCTTCACACAATGAAAAAACTCATTTCCAACAGTAAAATGGTACATAAGCAGTCAATGAAGTAATTATGGGCATTATCTGAGAGTAACAGTAACTGGCGCCCATAATTCAAATTCAAATTGTTTTATTCATTATAAGGTATATGCATACACTCAATGAAGGTCATGTTTTAGTCATTGTACTTCAGCTTTGTGGGCCTCTCAGGCTATAGTAGACCGGGAGAAAAAAGCTGGAAAAAAAACTCCCAGCACTCTTTTAAATCACAAAATTGAATATAGTTAGCCATGTTGCAGTATGACTACAGTCCGATAATGAGCACACGTGACAGCCAACATGTGTGTTAATATCAGCCTATTGTCATCTGCTTACAACTTAGTTATATAACTACATACAACATGGTAAGTACATAACTGTATCTAATTTTAAAACAAGCTGAAGTACTAATGTCATCCACGAATATTTTAGTGCTCCTAACTTACAACACCGTAGGTCTTAAACAGTGTCTGCTAACTACATCCTTAAAACACTGAATACAGAAAACATGATCTGGACTCTTGGAGTTGTTGAAGATGGCTGTTTTTATTGTAGTATTAAAAGGTAAATATAAATAATCAACATTGTTTTGATCATCATCACTTATATGATTTCCCTGTAGCACATTGGGCTTTACAAAGAGTAAGTAGTCTACCACCCTCAACAAGTGTGGCCAATTTTGTGCACCTTGGAGATTTTTTTATGAAGAACTGTAGTGTGCAAGCTTCTTCACAATGGCTTCTCTTACTGTTAATGCTACAGAAATTTAATCTTGACATGCTAATAAATAAATAGAAAAGTCGTATGGACAGTGATATCCTTCAAGATAACATTGTCATATCAAAATGGAGTAATAAATGATTCATTTTCTTTTATTATTAAATGAATGAGCGAAAACTATTACGGACCACCTTATATTCTTTTGACAGCCCTGAATCTAGAACCCAGTCATGAGCTGGTGCTAGGGATCAAAAACGGTAATCTGCGCATTAGTGAGTTTCAAAAACGACATTTCTCAAGATTTGGTTTCAATATCAGCAATCTGCAAAATTAAAACTAAATTTATGTTAAAAATAGAGTGAATAGTAGTGTGATGGGCTTTTAGTATGCCTCTTAGCAGTATAAAATATTAACAGAATGAGTTTTATAACCACTATGTAATTGTAAGGATAATAATTCGTTTTTTGTAATTTGCCAACATTTGCCTGAAAGTCAGATTGCTATATTTGAAACTAGTCAACTCAAATATGAACTACATTTTTCATTATTATATTTGCCAACATCATCTGAATGAACACTATCATTACATAACATCTTACAGTCCTATATTGTATTAAGTTTTAATAATCATAATAGTATTTTATGGAGCACTGTTGACTAAATTAAATGACTATAAATATAAAGGTATTGCATAAACAGGGTACATTGTTATTTGGCCCTTAAATAACATATTTTTTTTATGGATGGATTAACTGGATTTATTGAATTTATATTTTAATTGTTTATTTAACTTGTGTAGAATGGTTTAAAATGTTGTTAAATCAAAGTGGAATCAAGTTTTCAGTAAAAATAAAAAAATATGTATATAACATATTACTAAGGATACTAAGGCTCATCGTAATTAATTATTCTGAAATTGTTTTTAAAGACTCATTAAAACAGTAATATCTGTTTTGAATCCGCTAAATATTATAAAACGTTTGTGTGACATCTAAATGAGATAAGGCTACATTTATTTTCCTTAAAATAAATATTGCTTTTGGCACCTATTACAATTCAAATCAATATGCCGCAATACTACATAATGCCGCGTCAACTGTCTGTAAATTTTTATTCCACTTCATTGTGTTTAATACAAGATTACAACATTACCAAATATTTCATAGAAAATGTTTATAGCAATTTTCTATAATAAATGTTACTTTGAAAACATTTTCATTCAAAACAACTAGAAATTCATTAAAAAAATCGTTAGAGTACCAGGGCGTGGTCTTTTACGGCTGTTTTCTGTATATATTAAATAGTATAAGTGCTTATATTTAAGCTAAATTAAAACAAGTAATAACTTTTGAATTACGTGCGGTTTTCAGTCAAGATAACACAAGATAACAATGACTTTAGATAAGAAAATTATACTTACATCGAGAGATTCCTTAGACGCCATCTTTCACACAAACTTTTTGACGTTTACAATTTGAGTTTGACGTTTCGTATCAGATATTTTCAAAATCAATAACATTGACGGTCGGATACACATTGAATTAACATGTAGGTAATACACATTGAATTAACATGTAGGTTTTTATTTAAGTTTATATTTTTACAGCTTTTGCCTTTTATTACAGGATTCTACTTGAAATATATTTAAAAACGGACAAATTAATTGACAGTTCGCAAATGAAAATATATTAAGTATGTGATATAAGGGATTGTGAACTCATTATAAAAAAAAGAAAACCGAACTGTCAGACGTGGATTTGTCATGTCAATTTGTTGTGTTTGTTGAAGTTGAAGAAAATTAGTAAACTCGAAAGTTGATATCATTATTGTGATAAGGAGGAAATGTATTGCAAAGCAACACAGTCGCTATATTATGTAATATGAACTATCTGAGCTCAAAGTTTATGACAAGTAGAAAACCAACATTAATAAAAAGCCAGTAGTACGTACTTAGTGCAGTATGTAAAGAGTTACGATGTCGGATTGCCGGTTATGAAATTAGTTTTTTGTTTTAATCTTCAAAATTTATTATTGCTGCGTGTATAGCATTGATTTATTTTACTCATAAAATATTACTTATACAGATCAATATAAGTAATAACTATTTTATTTGATGGATACGTGTTTTTTAAACTTAAATATTTATCATTGATTCATTTTACGTTTTAAAGTATATATTTTTCAAATGTATAAAAAATTGGTTTAATTTCAAATCCAGCTTGTGAAGAAGTCAGCATGAGGATTAGAAGGCTATCTACATTTTTCTGGGCGACATGTATACTTGTGTTCATATTAATTCTGTATGCAATGACAGACCTGAGTTTCAAATTGCCTAGTATCAAGCCCGCTATGGTGGAACTAGATGATGTAGGTATTGTTTTACAATATTACTAATATTACTACAGGATGACCCACAGATTAACTCATAATACTCCGAAGGTTACATAATTCTTACAGGTGCACCCCACACCCCATCCTCCATAAATAAAGTCACATTAATTTGTATATTTTATTTGCATGTCAGAAGGTTAACACTTTCATTCAACTCTCATCCAAGGGGAGATCCATTCCAATACTGGAACGATAAAAATGTTGAAAAAAAAGCATTTGTTTTTCTACATGTAGATGATATTTTAACCAGCTTCATTATGGTCACATTTTTTACTAATGGCTTGTACACCCTTTATTGTGTGTGTATGGAAACATGTAGAAAGACACATAAACATCTAAGTAAAATGAAACAAGTGTGTAAATTTGTCACTTACATTTGTATGATTAGAATTTGGACCTGGCACTGTGGACTAAATAAACATGCAGTCTAGTTGTGGGTGTTAAAGGGCAATCATAAAATGAAACTTTTATTTTCTTTTATAATTGCTAAATATATATTTTCTTACATAAGGTCATACATGTTATACAAAATTTTTTCTTTACTACAGACTAAGTGGTCATCGTTTGAGTCAAAATTACGCCACATAGAGAATGAGCTGAATCAGCATCATGCTGTAGTCGGCGAGATCAAGGATGCCATTGAGCAGATAGCAGAACAGAGTCATGAGTACCATCCACCCCAGAAGAGGCCCAAGAAACTCATCAAGGACACCAAGCAACGTGAATTTAAAGTGGTTGGTGATGAACCTCCAAGAATGCAAACAAAGGTTAACACATCATTTTGTCCCGCTGAACCAATTAGCTCAAAAGCAGATATTCAGGTGAGTTTAAAATAACAATAATATTAATTTAATGATTTTTTTTTCTTTTCTGTTATTTTTAGCTCATTCTTTTCTTGTTGTGTCAATCCTTATGGGTATATAATAAAAACTTTGTATCTCTTTGTAAATCGGTTGTGGTTTTAATAATTTTGTTAAAAGGAGTTTTATGGAGTACAAAGTCAACAAGTTTACAACAGATGAGTACAAACTACTAATATTTAACACACTACACAATCATACCAAACTAATTATTTAATTATTGCAAATCAATACTTTAGTTAGAATGTTGCTTTAGTACAATGTTTTGATTAAATCTACTTTCTTTTGGGTACCATATTACTGATATATGACATAATCGTGAAAGTTTTAGATTTCAATTCTAAAACAGTTAGGTAGTTATATTCCAATTAAAGTAAAATTGAGACACAAATAATATTAATAAAGCCAAATTCATCTGTTTTTCTTTTATTTATTAAGAAATTTTTGCATCTTCAACACTTTACCACAATTTCAGTACCTTCCAGAAGTCTGTATGAAGTTTACAATGTCACTTTAAAAACTGTGGATATGATACAAACTTAAAAATATATAAAAAAACTAGACTGCCTCGTTGGTCGTGTTGGTT
>DWFO01003183.1:0-12616 GCA_018246595.1 Mimoniades nurscia nurscia | reverse complement strand
CCACTACTAGAAAATCTAAATTAGAAAATTTTAGTAGTTCCCGACCCAGGAATCGAACCCTGAACCTCCCGTTAGGCAGTCGCACTTGCAACCAACAAGACCAACGAGGCAGTCTAGAATAACTATATATGTATATGTATATATGTAACTATATATGTATATGTACAATATATGTGCTTATCATATATTTGATTACCATAGCACAGGCTCTGCCCAATTTGTAATTAGACGAACTTATGTGGCGGTATCCCAGAATATTTATTTACCTTTCCGGAAATTTTATTTATTTATTTATTCTTTGTTTACACCTTACAAAATAGTAAAGGATAAAAAGGCGGACTTAATACTACTGCAAAGAGAGTGTACTGCCTCCGGCGTCTATTTCTCGAGTGCTATAACCTGGAATTATCCAAGATAGGAGGGAATTGAGATATGCCGCGAGGACGGGTACAACAAACACGTACAACTTTGATGACAGCTCGTTTTTTACTCTCTCTACAATGGTGTCTTAACCTAACTTATTACTAATTGACACACATACACATTCACATACTTAGGTACCACTACCACAGAATAGGCACTTCATAGGCAAGCGTTCTGCACTCTAGGCTGCGTCTCGCTTTCCATCAGATGAGAACCAGTCAAATGCGAATCTATTGCTAAATCTATACATATAAAATTATTCTGTCGCAGTGTTAGTTGCCATACTCCTCCGAAACGGCTTGACCGATTTTTATGAAATGTTATTAATATCGCGACTGTTAGATATAAAACGCAGTGTTGATGTTTCAGTTGTGCGACTATGCCCAGGCGTGGGCTAACCACTTGGCGCATACCAACAAGTTCCACTACCGGAACGACCGCGACGTCGGTCAGAATCTCTACCAGCGGCCCGTCAGCGACATTCAGCCCGACATTGCTGGTACTACTAACATTTTTGTAATCAAGCTAAGCTTCATCATTATCAGCCTTTATCAGTCTTTATCAGTCAACTGCTGGACCCAAATGAGGCTTTTTGCCATATTCCACAGGCGGGGCATGTGGGTTGGAGATGGCAAAGTAAAGTTTCTTGTATGTTAAAGTTATTTAGCAACAATCCGTACCAATAACTTACAAATAACGCTTAAATAACACGTAACACAATTACGAATTAGCATATATAATTTGTCCACGGTCTGTACCAAAGCACAGACTCTGGCCAGCCTGAGATCCAATGGTCGCGTGACTTGTCCCATAATATTATTCCTTACGCGCATAAGGACGTATACCTCAGGCGTTTGTTCATGTCGCGACGTGTTATGTCGTCCGCAGGTCAAGAGGTATCGTCCTACTGGTACGCAGCGGTCCGACAGTACAACTTCTTCAAGGAGCACGACGTACTACACGCGAACGTCAATGCGGGTGAGATGTCGTAACTTTACGTTGTAGAAGTATAAAGATATTTTGCACGCGATGCTGTCTGCGTACCCCGTGAAGACATGTATGTATGAAGTTCTCATGTCAAAGATCTTACTCGTTTACTTATAACATATCATAAAAAAGCTTTAGCTTTCCCCACACCTCATCTTAATAAATTTTGACGAATGTTCAACTCCTGCGTGTGGGCAATATTCTTAAACATGGGTTGAAAGGTCTTTATGAGGGCTACAATATGCGGTTTGCAGGACATTTCACACAAATGGTGTGGGTGTCGACGCGATTGTTCGGCGTGGGCAAGGCGCGCTCCCGCGCCGGCAAGGTGATCGTCGTGGCCAACTACTCGCCGCCCGGGAACGTCACGGGCCAGTTCGAGGCCAACGTGCTCCCGCCGCAGCCCGACAACTTCCCGGAGCCCCCGCAGGAACACTGACGGCAGCTGTCCATACGTGGCAGGCGGCTCAAGATCGACGCCACGTACACCAAGTGATGTGCTCCGACATTTTGAGTGACGTTGTGATTGTGTTCGATTTTGGTTTGGTTTTAATTCAGTGGGGATACGGTGTTTGATCTGCGGAAGTCCGTTTCTATTTTGCGGACGGATGCACGATTATAGAAATCATAAAAAAGAAACCTTTAGGTCTGACGTCAACGATGGCGGTGGGAGTATAATTTGAAATGGTCCAGAGGTGAGATAACGTTATGTTTTTGTATGGAACGGAAAGAGAACACATTGAAAACGATTTTGATGTCCTTTGGTTAGACGTGGAAAATTCGTTCATGGAACCGAATTCATTAATGTTTCGTGATTAAATATCGGTATTTAAAAAATTAAGCGAGTCAATTAAAAAATATACGCACTGATTTAAAAAGATAGGAAACGATTTCCTGGCTTTAAAGGTGAGTTAAGAAAATATGGAGTACCAATAATCTAAATCAAAAGTAACAGATTCTAATGTCGGTATTCAGAGAAATTGAATGTTACTGGCAATCGGGAAGAAAACGCGCATAAATAGCAATTAAGCTCCACGGGGTTTTAGATATCCAGATAAAATTAGCTTGACGCTTAAGTGTAGTAAATAGAAAAAATATATGGTTGTTTTGCCTGAGCTTACCCTTTGATAACTATTTTTAGCGCCTAAATTATAGAACAATAAATTTAATATCGACATTCTCGTACGCACACTAATTACGTAACTATACATCGACGATTCAACCGTAATTGTAACTTAATTAGTTTTCATGATAATCTAGATGTGTAGGTACACAACGAATGAACTCAAGTAAAATATTTAAGCTTTTAGTTGTTTATTATGTACCTACATTAGTTAGTGTATAACGCTTCTCGTGTTGAACATGGACGGTAGCCGGCAGGCAAGACAAGAAATAGTCAAGGTGTAATATATGTATTGCTTTCCCATTAAAATTTAGAACATCCTCGTTATTTAACATTTGCAAAATCAGTCATTATAAATTTCAGAAAAAAACTATTTAACTAAATATTATTATCTAACTAAGCACCTGCGTCTATTTCACTTTAATTAAGAAAATATTAGACAAATATGCTTCAGATAAAAATAATAGGTAATAAGTATAAACAAGCGCAAGATACCGAGGCAATTAATTTAGAAAACATATTTGAGTTCTCCATAATGTACAAATTATGTTGTAAAATTTGAATTTCGAACGTAATACATTGTCTTTTATTGCTAATGCGTTGAGAAGTAGTAGGTGCCTAATATATGTAGGTAGTATATGAAAAAAAAAATTATCTATGAACTTTAACTTCTGGTCTATAGGACAATAAATCATGCAATTATGGTATGAAAATAAGTAAACATTGGAATTTAACATCAAGATACTGTGTTATGGTTTGGTCAAAACCTCCGGCATGTTGGAACTCAAACGGCCTCATTATGATATACTTGTTGTTAATAAATTTAGACTTAGTATATCAATGACTAACAAGTCGCACCCCCGTCTTCCTCAAAGGTTGATGATATTGAAATGTACACTTGTTAAGTTTTGAGTGTTTTCCCTTTAGGAACTAGTTTTCCATTTATTAGAAAATATTTAATCTACTTAATCTTAATATCAATGTGCTTCAATGCTACTTTACGTTTAGTGTTAAATAGTAACATAGGGTCCGCTGTTCTTAGAGTACTTGTTGATTCTTGTTGTAACAGTGTATAAATTATAGTTAGTGTTAAATGACAATTTATACGTAAAATTTAGGTATATCACTAATTCTCTACTATACTCTCAATTATTCCATACGGATATTTACTGCAAAGGATTTAATTTGTCTTAATTATGTGTGGCAATACTAGCAACTCCACTATACATTAATCAGTCGACATTGTTAATACTTAATACAAATAAATATAGGTATCCAATCCAAGAATAGCAGCGTTGTTGTTGGACACTTTTAAGATACATTTATCTTTTATGTGCTTGGTCACATCATTTTAATCTAGACCGAAATATGCCTATATCGTCGGTGCAACTACAAAAATTCTGCTCTAATAAACAAAACCAGATGCTAGCTCCTCGTTTTAAAAATCTATACCTATCAATGTGCAAACTTTCAATACCAACATTGATATATTTCGAGGGGTGAAAGGCTATTTGTTTTAAGCGACATTTTGGGAGATATTGAGAATTTTTTTTATATTTTTCTGATTCCGAATATATATGTATAATATGTAACTCCATATCGCCCACAATGTCGCCTAAAACAAATAGCTTTTTCACCCCTCGATTTTAATTAGATATAAAGCTCTAGTGGACCTAATCGCTTACCTTCGTATTAACATATTTATTGCCGCATACCGTTACTGTAAATCATAGTTCAGAATCTTCAGAGCATTATGGCATGTGAAACATACTGGCTGGAGCCTATGGTGTGGTACTATATTACAGCAATAACAATATAATTGTGTACAAAAATAACGCATAATAAATAAAAATAACGTACTGCAGTATAACGTGCATACAAAATTTAAATGAGGCTTATAAAAGTTTATTGCCTAAAATTGCATGCACAGACGGACACTTCGGCGTTTAAACGTAAAATTACAGCTGATTTTTTTTTGTTATCATTGTTAATATTTGTTGTTTATTATTCCTATAATTTGTTGTAGGGACATTTTTAATTTTTGTTGCGTTGAATATCATCTACCTGAGTTGCACATTTCATTTCGACTCGAAGGTTTCTTCGAGGGTCGTAAGGTCGTAAGGTACCCCTAGCGATAAGACCGCCTTTTATGACATGGTATTTATAAAATTTTAAATAAGTATCTACTGATATTTTTTTCTTCTTGTGAAAATGTATACGTGAATAAAAATTGTAATCGCGTCGTTCCAATGTCGCTTCGATTGCTTTTTCACGTGCATAGATTTACATTTCCGTTCCAAGGACATCGGCACAAGTTAATTAATTCAAGCTAATATAAAACAAGGTCTTTAACTTTGTTTTAACACAAAGACAAGTACCTACTTGGCCGGTATACCTAATGTATCTTTCAATATGTACCTACTGTATCACTTTACATTTTCAAATTAAATTATACAGAATTTGTTTCCCATCGATGTATAAAACGTTTTTTAAATCTATCCAATAAAAGCAGCTTTGGCTTTATCTCATTACGGTGTTAATCTCGTAAGCAAATTGATTATCAATCAATGTTCCCTTTCCATTGCCGGCCTGACGCGGTACATAATGTTTATACGTAATGCATCAAGTGCAATGTATCGAGACGTTTATTAAACTTAACTTCTGTAGCAGTAACCATCTACGTGTCTCTGTTCTTAGAAATTCTCATGAAGGTTCTGCTAGCTATGGCCTATTTTACAAATTAAATATGAATTGTGTTAGAAAATGTTTTTTATGAAATGTTTTAATTTAGTGTTATGATCCAATAGCACTATAACAAAGTTTTATAGTTTGTAAGAAAATACATTTATGTTCCATATAGTTAGTAGTTAGTATACATACATACATAAATAAATTTGTGACATTGTTTTTAGACCTACTACCGTAATTACTTCTATGTTGGTTTCGTTTGAAGTGATTCATGCTATTTTAAGATCTGTAATGGTCCTATCTGTAGTTGGTGGCAACCCTATTTTTGTAGTAAAATTGTATCCAAACTAAACCAGACAGATTAACATCCATCTCTTGTTTCACCAGGCTAGAGATGAAAATTAAGATTGTTTTAATGATATACAATCAGATTGAAGCAATCATTTTTTGCAGTTCTCCCCATAAACAATTGATCAAACCTTGTCAGAGGCCTATGGAGAAGTGAATAATGGAACAGAGGAGGGCAGCCACTATCAATCCCATACACACTTTAATGTACCACTGTTATTGACATATATTGGACAGCTTAATGCACAGTTCACACACACACACACACAAATATAAATAATCCACACCTCTGGTAACCAAGGAAAGAACTAAAATGTAGTGTATGGTAGTGCAATTAACATATGCACAATATCACTTGAAGTAGTTCTTCCCTCAGTATAGACAGGTGCTGATTAAGTATTGGGAACTAGGGGAATATTGGACCTTTAAAGTCAACATAGAAGAAATTATGATTTAATGAAATATGACAATCCAGAGAGAAAATTGTGGTAGTTACAGTGATCTAGTGTCATAATTAGTTAATTAATCAATGGCTGTGAATTGTTAACTGTTAAATTAGATCAGAAGTGGCTTTGCAGTATTTTTAGTTAAAATAAATGCAAGAAAATCAAAACTGTTGTTTCATTTATGTCCATAAGAGTCGGCATCACTGGAAAATTGGTGCTTTAGCGATTTGTGATGCTGTGTTAACTTTAACTAACATTTTATTGATGACATTTTTCTAACACACACATACAGTAATAACACACTCCAGAAATGTTATGTAAATTTTTTACTTTTCAGTTTTCAAATTCAAATTCAAATTTGGTTCATTACAACACTTTTTGTATGTCAAGATGAAACTACCATCAGTTTTTACATCAGATCTTAAGGATATGAAAATAAACAAACAATAAAGGAATTCATTTTGCAGTATCCACCTTACACATTCCATACAATGCATAATGAATATAGTAACATCATCAAACAGCTTTTATTATAGAAATTGAAAGGCTTGAAATAGAAAAACCGACAAAATGTTAAAGCAGTGCTGAGTTACTAAACTACATTTGAAATAATAAGATAGTAGATTTGGATTTTGGAATTTCACTGTGCAGATCATAGCATGGCACAGCCGCTTAGGGATGGCTGAATGCCCTGTCAACCGACAGGTAGCAGTATGACTGGTGCAAAAACCTGTTCTCTGTGAGCCCCAACTCACAGTGTCTATGAAAGTGGGGGGTTATAGGCAATAACTTCTTTGGGAGGTGGATGTAGAGCCTGATGATGAAAAACATTGTGAACACACACATGTAATCCCCGAACTGGTAGGCAGAGGAGTGTAGTACACTCCCAAATTTAACCAGTTACATTTATACCTCAACATGGAAGAGGAGGTGAGTCTATTAAGTGACCAGCATAAAAAGAGTTCTTTAATTTGTACTTATGATTATTAATTTTGATTTTAGTGTATTAGTCTATTGTTCAATATTTTAGCCCCTCCACTGGTGACTCAATTTGATTCCCAGGAATGCCACTCAACATTGTTATCTGTTTTATGTGGTAATTGTATGTGGTAAAAAAAGCTACTACATACATTATTATTAAAATTATTTATTCACCTTAAAAATACGCTTAACATTAATTTACTCAGTCCACCTGTGTTTGCAACTGGTACACACATAGTATAGTCTCATTTCCTCTTCAGCACGTCTCGTCTGTCCTTGAAAGAACACGGCTTCCCTGTGGTTGCATTTAGGACACATGTGATCCTTTGTGCGAGGGAGTGTGGGGTCACTCACCACATCTGGGTTTATATGCGTCAATTCATCTACTTCGTGCATAATTTTGTTTACGTACACGCAATTCGAGTCGGCCAATTGTTTGTAGTCGCAGTTTCTGCAGGCATACAGTAACACTTTGTTGTTTTTGTCCTCGCGCGGGTAAAGCATGTTATTGCATTCTTGACAGAACTGAATGCCGACATATCCTGGCCCTCCATCTTTTCTACCAAGATTGAGGGTCATTTCGATTTTTTATCCCCAATTGTAGCCAAGTATTTTTTGTCTGTATATTATAATGTTTTAGATGACTTAATCAGTAGTTCTTATCAAATAAAAGTAGGTTGTCTTAGTCCTCTTCCACTTTTCAGTATTATGATAACGATATTGATATATTATTGATAAAATGACAAATGTTGAATGTGACTTACAACTTTTTTTGGAATGTAGATGTAGTGGCTAGTGGCCTAGTGGCTACGGTGCAAAATGTGCAAATGCGCTTAGACAACAAAACATATACCTATGTAAAATACCTATGTAATTAAACGTGATTTTTTATCAGTTTAATTAAATAATACAAAGCAAAGTTTATTTTTGGTTCATTTTAAATATTGTGCTCAATAAAGCGACGAAAAAAATATTTTATCTACTTTTTACGTGTACAATTTTAATGAAATATCAGTTCCCCTTTTAAGAAATGAATTTTCTTATTTAAATCTATTGGTTTCAACTCGTAGTAGGAGTTGAAACGAATATTCTTAGATAATATTCTTTGATTATGATTTTATCAGCTGTTAGATCAGAGTAAGTTGGGTATTAGACTGTTAGGGGAAAGATGTTTTTAAATTACTTATAATATATAGTTTTTACTTTACAAGTAGTATACAATAATTTATTACAATTTTCAAAGTAATGCATTAAAATGTCTGTAGATTAATTATGGCAACACTGAGTCCATTTTTATAATATTGGTAGTAATGTTGAATTGAAGGCGGTGGTTGGTCAGATATTATTTCTTTTCCCATCCGTAGCCGACTGGTGTCGTGCTATCCAAATGGGTAAGGAGTAGTTTTGTTTAAAAATTATTGAGTTTTATTTTTAATAGCTACTGAATTTGTGGTTATCAGTGTATTAAAAAATGTGCTATGTGGAAGTGAAATCTACGTTGATAATTTTTTTGGTAACTTGGTTGTTTTGTTGTATCTGCATGCCTAGGTGTCGGCCATGGCGCAGACATGTTTTTCTCGTGGTGTATAAATGAATCGATTTTCATCCGGATCACGCTACGTTTAAAATTAAATACAACGAGAGATTTCCCATTCACAGTATCAATCTGAAAGTGTAGTGTGTCAATTTCAGGTTGTTAGGTAAACATTGAGTGATAACCGGCGACTCGCTATTTCAGGTAAACCCCGTGGTATACGCACGGCGCGTAAGCACGTGAACCATCGCCGAGAGCAGCGATGGGCCGACAAAGACTACAAAAAGGCCCACATGGGTACGAGGTGGAAGGCGAATCCCTTCGGTGGTGCATCTCACGCTAAAGGCATCGTTCTGGAGAAAGTGTAAGTACGTTTCACCTGTCTCACGTACGCATCGATCTTGTGTGAGAACACGCTGCGTCGTTCCGCGAAACCGTTAATAGGAGCGGGGAAATGCTAATGAAGTGAATAACGGACAACAGTGGTGTGTACGTGCAAGAAAGTGTGTCGAAGACAGAAGAGAGGCGTGTCGTCGCTCAGCGCGTTGTCCCCGCCCGCGGTATTATTCCCGTGAATGTGTTCGGTCTACAATCACAGGATAATACTGCGAGCGGCGGCGTCGCGTCCCTCCTTAGAAATAATGTCTACAACGGGATTGGGTCAATGAACTTATTACGGGGGTTATTAAACCAATTATGTTAAATATTTCGTGTACGTTATTACGTGTTCTCACTACACAACTCATCTACGTCATTATTGTCTAATTAAGAGCATGAAAGAAATCAAAGCAACAAAAATATGCTCTGAATCAGTAAATATTACCATGTGGTGTTGTTCATATCTCGCCCTATGAATGTGGCGTAGATTTTGAAATCTTTGAATTAATTTTATAGTAACTACTCGTAATTGCATTATTACACAATGTGGTCAATGTTTTAACAGGGGTGTGGAAGCCAAGCAGCCGAACTCTGCCATCCGCAAGTGTGTCAGGGTGCAGCTGATCAAGAATGGCAAGAAGGTTACTGCATTTGTGCCTCGAGACGGTTGTCTCAATCACATTGAGGAGAATGATGAAGTACTGGTAGCAGGATTCGGTCGTAAGGGTCACGCCGTTGGTGACATTCCCGGAGTCAGGTTTAAGGTATGCCATACATTTTTTCAAATTATTTAACTGCAAAATGTTTGATCAATATTCTGTTACATAATTTACTACTGTGTGCCATTTCATAATCGATTTGATGTTTTAGTTTATGCAATGAATATACCTAATGTTACCAACATACTTGTGAATATACATGCAAAGGGAAATATAAGTATACCTTCAGTTGTGCGGCTCATAATGTGAAGGTCTCCATCATGTACACTATTCATATTTTTTTATTAAATAATGTTAGCATTACTTAATAGCAAAATAATATTTTCTAAGTATTACTGGATTTTTTTTAATTCTATTTGTTATTTATTCAACAATAGTGAATTAAAGTTTTTGTTACTTCAGTTTATTTTGTTTTGTTTTAAATTTGCGTTATGTAACAGCACAACTGTAATCCCGGATGAGGAATGTAGAACACTACCACATTTCACCTGTTATATTTATGTCCCACAATGGATGCGGTTGTGAGCCTATTGTCATGCACCGGGCACATATCCAGACTTTGAGCGACTACTAGGAAATCTAAATTAGACCAACCGGAAATGAACCCAGGACCTCCCTATTCACATTCAAATCTCATTTATTCAAAATTGGTTCATAAGAACACTTTTTGTATGTCAAACTGATGCTACCTATTGGCAATTGCACTTGTAACCTATGTGACCAATAATGCAGTCTATTTTAAATTTATTTAATAAAATAATTATAATCTGTGGAACAACAAATTTCTTTAACAACATAGAAGAGTTGTGGCTATTTCGCATTTGATTGTTGTTGACCATAACTGCCACTGTTTAGTTGCTAATTATAATTACACCACACATACATTGGTATGAAATGCTGCAGCTCTGATGTGATGTTTTGTTTTAAATTGATTAGTGTATTTGCTACTTTAAGTGCCATGGTGCAGTGAGTTGTACTGAATAAGACATAGCCAGTGCTTCATTATTTGGACCAATCTGTATTGATACAGCATTTGTTCTAGGTGGTGAAGGTTGCCAATGTTTCACTGCTAGCTCTGTACAAGGAGAAGAAGGAAAGGCCGAGATCATAAGGCAACATTGTGATAAGGTATATGTAACAACAGTTCAAAGTGTTCACGAAATTACACTTTCATGTAATTCTTTATCATAGTTCACTCATAAGAAATAAAGTATTATTCTGTAAGGAGGTTCCAGTCATTGATACTTAATCATTGTATATTCATAATGTATTCATAATAATATGTAACATTACACCTATAATTCCCAAAGAGCTAAAGTAATTCAGTTGCTTTCATTGTCATTCTTTAGTATTGATATATGTAGTTTTAAAGTTACTAATTTTGAATGTAGGGAACATATTTACTTCAGCAGTGATGTTTTTGTTATTGATTAAATAATGGTTACAGATTGATTTCAAACAGCAACTGAATGTTAGTTTTCAGAATTTAACCACATAGTTTCAATCCTGTTTCAATGAATCCAGTTTTTATGTTCACATGTAGTTTCATGGTACAACATATCTACTGCATGTCAGGAATTTAAATGTGTATTATCTATTAGTAAAATGTACTTTAACATCTAATTTAATTGCATACAGTTCGAAAATGTTCATTGAGATAAGCTTTTGTTTCATACATGTCCACTTTTTTGTTTTCAAAATAAGCTCATCGGTATTTGGTTTCATATACTTCAGATAGCATGTGTTTGTAATCTTTTTTTAGTCATAATGGAAAATATCAGAGTTTATGAAATTTGCTTATCTGTATAATTTTGTAAATGGTGATTTTTTATTCCCGTAAAGTAGAATGAGTAGCGAACCCCTTGTCAGACATGGTAATAACAGTACATAGGATGTATTTACATATGTCTCGATTATTGCATTTGGTTATGGCTTCAAAGTTTGTGTAAAACCTCTGGATACCTATTATGTGTTGAGTATATGATTCTTTGATGTAGTATTATGTCAGTAAACTGTCTCAGTAGTATTATGGGCTACTCTAATTGTGTAGCCAGCAAGGTTAGAATCTACTTCATCTAAATGATGCAACATGAGTTGTTATTTGCTACTACTGAGTGCCATGATGTACACCATTACTGATAAGCTTAAAAAATTGCACACAAATGAAATTTGATGACATTTCTTACATTGTTGTATTTATTGTTTCAGTTTTGCTGGCAAGTGCTGTTCTTCTAAGTGTAAAGTGAAAAAAAAAATGTAAAACCAATACATAATAAACCTATGATGTACACGAATTTTTTATTTTATTTTACCCTATATTTTTATTAGGCCCTTTTTTTTTCGAAATTGATTCATATATTTTCTTCATATGAAACACTTATACTGCTGTTTTTTTTTTCTAATATAAAGTAAAGGGCATAGCCGGGTAGGATATCCCGCGGCTTTTTTGACTCGCACTAAGGTCGAATGCTTTCGAGTTTTTCGAAAACACATTTCTCGATTTTACTTTTATAATAAAATTCAAAATTAATTGAGCTTTTTTCTAATTTTTAGGAGTCTTTAAGACAAGAAAAGCCGATTTTTGGCGGAGTTAAGAAAATTAAAATATCTGTTTTTAGTTTTTGTGAAATTGTCACCAAAAATCGTTAGAAAATGTCCTTTTATACTTTCTTCACTCAGGAGTTTTTTTTTATTTTTTGAAATGGAGGAAAACTAAAACGCATTTTATTTCTAAAACTTCGCGTTTTAACCTATATTTTTAACTAGCTGTGCCCGCGACTTCGTCCGCGTGGAATAGCACGATTCATTAGCGTCGATTTTGTTCTCTGATTGCTCGTTGAGTAGCCAACCTATGCATATTTTCATCCTCTATTTCATTGCTACGCAAAACTCGCAGCCGCTTTGCAGTAGCTGTCTGCCGAGAAAGCTGAGATCTTTTTCTAGGCATTATAGTGACGAAAAAAGAACGTAGGAAATGAAAACTTAACCA
>DWFO01003182.1:0-12617 GCA_018246595.1 Mimoniades nurscia nurscia | reverse complement strand
CGACCCGGGAATCGAACCCGGGACCTCCCGTTCGGCAGTCGCACTCGCAACCAACACGACCATCGAGGCAGTCAACATCACGCCTGTAATTCCCAAAGAGGCAGGAAGAGATTATACATACTATGGATATTTCCGTTTTATATGTAGAACATGTTATGGGTCTTAAACTTGCCACGACTAAATCTCAAATATGTCGACATTCTACAAACCTTTAAATGTAGAACACAATTCACTCCACCGTAAAATTTGACCCGTAATGAGTAAGGAGTAATGGAGTCGCTAATGTTTTATCGACTTTGGATGAGAGATCCATTTCTTCATCTCCGGCATAATGGGTTTTGGGTCAAGGTATTGAAAAACGCAAAAGGTCACATCATAAAAACCAGATATTGGACCCAATAAAGTGCAATGCTGCCGGAAGCACGCATGTACCGATAATAACTCATCTTTACACTTCAGCTAACGTACATTAGGTACAATATGTCTGCTAGTATAAAGGCATGTACAACATACAAGGCTGGTGAAGGGCTGATCGCGGTATAGCGCAGCCTACGCAGACACAGCTAAATACCCAGACCTCCAACGGGCTGCTGCATGTGCGGTACGAAAAGCTGTGCGCAAGCCCAGCGTGAAAATTAAAGACAGAAATACTTCAAGCTAGCGCTATGTCCGGCAGTGGACGGAGACTGGCGCTGACCACGACCCAAATATTTAACCACGATACCTACAATTCTAATTTAATTTCTTTACATAATGATAGCCGAGTTCGTGTAACAAAACGACCCATACAATACAAAATGTAAACTGATTCGCCTTTTATTAGGCTTTCCCGCCCCACTATCCACACACAGGACAGTAAGTTGGTAAATTCGTAAATAAATTTAGACACAAAAGGAATAAAAGCGGCGGACGTCGCGGTAATAACATTACTTTGGCCTTTTGTACGCGCAATTTGACATGAACACTTGAATATACCTAATAGCGCCCTTGGCTATGTGGCGCTGGTGTATCGAAAGTGATATCAAACATTGAGAAACACTAAAACATAAACTTACTGGCCCCCACCTCCAACTTCTATATTTATAAGTAAGTTTAACAATTAAGTTGACAATGGTCAAAAATCAATGGTTGTCAATCGCCAAAAAAATAACACGATACGTCTTTACGTATGTAAAGACATCTCGTCATCATTATCATGAAGATCAACCCTCCAGACTTATTATTTAACGACTTGCTAAATTTTAATAAGCCTAATAAATATTTGTAACTATCGTTAATATTTCTTTCATTTTTGTTGCTCATTTCGTTTTGCCTCTTTTATCTAATAGGTATTTGTGTTTATGGGTAGGACGAACATTATGTTTGTTTGTTTCTTTCTTAAATAAACACTCACACAAATGGAACAGAAAACGTGGGAAGCGCGGGATGACAATAACATAACTTGCCTGTTTGTGCGCGTAATTTGACACAAGCACTGAGCGGTAGTTCAGTGTTTCTTGAATGGTTATGAGATGTGTAAGTAAATTTGAGGGAAGTCTTTATTTGAGAAGTGTATTATGGAAAACGCGTAAATACTTACAGGGAAATTATACAGTGATGAGTTCTAGTAAAAAGTTATGAGGAATGTTGCAATGGGCAAACGCATGTGAAGGCAAAATAATCTTATAATGCCTAGATGACGCTTTTACTGGAAATCATTGTATTTAGCAAATTTGCATGTAAATTTATTTCTGATTTGTAATCCTACTTAAATAAAATGATTGATGATCTTTAAATATAGTAGTTACTAAGCACCCTTAGTAGGTTCAACTTAGACCGCCGTAACCCAAAATAAAGTGAGATTTGGGACTTTAGAGCCTCATTGTTAATGTGCAAAATATAAGAAACGTTAACGTAACATCACGGTTGTAATCCCCAAAGAGATAGGCAGAGGGTTGTGTACCCACGTTTCACCAGTGACATTTAACTAAAAATTCAATTTAGAAAGATCTATTAGTACCCCACCTGGGATTGTAACTCAGGACCTCGCAAGCGGCAGTCACGCTCGCAACCGTTCGGTTAACGAGGCGGTCAAATATAAAATATAGTCAGATTAGACTTTTAAGTCGGTTAATATTAAGATTTGGAACATAATCATGACCAACACAATCAAAGCCAAGTCTTAGCCAACAAGATTTGCCCTCGTAATACGTGTCTTTTGAGAAGTGATTAAAAAGGTAATTTATATGATATTCGGCACGCGGTACTTCCTACCTACCACGTAGGGGTCCTTTAGTAAATTCAACCTATATGTATATACATATGTTTTAAAGAGGGAACTACATGGCCTACATAAATATTATACTTCAGAATAATTTTATTATCTTAAGTGTATTAGCAACCTAACAATGTTACTGCTAATAAAATAATTTCTGAATTAATAGTTTAGTGCATACAAAAAACATGAACAAATAAAATTTTATTTTTATTTCTGTTTTAAAAACAGCAGTATACTTTACAACGTATTACGTAGGATACCTACGTAGAAATTAAAATAAAACTCTGATGACATCTATATAAAACTCTGATGATTTCTGATGACAAACTTGACAGCATCAGGTTTGAAGAAATTAACACACTCATAAAACTTACTCACAAATACAAACATTACACGTTTAAATCATTAACAGATATCTATTTTTATATAATTTGAATTTTTGACATTCAAATTTATTGTATTTTTAGGTTATAAAAATTCACTATTATGAATAAAAATAATACTTCGATAAAATGTCGCAGCAGTTTTATTAATTATTAAAATAACTTTACTGCTCTAATGTATAGCACAAATTACTCAAGACGTGGCTCAAGACTCTATCTGTAGAATCTAAAAGATCGTAAAGACTTTTCCCTATGTCAAAAATAACACAATATGCAAATACTCCTTGAGTTCTATCACCGGTATTAGAACGATTAAATGGTTGAAGAAAAGAAAACACTCACGAGATCCATTGGTAAATAGCAGACACGGTGAGCTCTCCTCTCTCTCGCAGTGCCCTTTCGATCAGCTCGGGGTAGGTGTAGGGCGGTTTCTTCGCCACGGGCGGTGTTTCCGGCACCTTCGCTTGGACCTCGTCATCCGGGACCTTCACGTTCACGAGCTGGTCTAGCCTGAAGTTGAGGAGCCACGCCAGGCTCGCGCAATCATTATCGTCGTCGTGTTTCGATTTCCGTCTACGGTTTTTGGTTTTATCGAAGGACCTGCTGGCCGCCATGACTGTCACACACTGCAGTGGAGTTTAGTTTTTGTACCGCGCGTACCAGCCAGTACTATCTCCGCGATACCGACCCCATATAACCTTTTTAAACTTGTATAGGATAAATTTCCATTACACTATATTGTGATTTACCGCCGTGAATATACTTATGAAACGTTGCACAAAAATAAATAGTTTAATTTACAAGAAAAAAATGTATGCAAACATTTTTACGAAAAAAATATCTATGTGACCATAAATATCCATTTTATGATAGATAGTGGTGACATTTAGTTTTTTTTTACGCTTCAATAATATACATAAATGCATTGAATTTATTTTTATATTTTAATATTTTAATATTATTATATTTTATATAAATTATAAATATTTTTTTAATAGGCGAATGTAACTAGAAAAAATCAGGATTATAATATGAGCTCAAAATAATACAAATATATAATACGAATTAAAATTCCGCGAACAACAGAAGGGGTATGCGAAAGCTTAGCCGCGCTAGCCAAAACGCGCTGCTATTCAAAACGTCCGATCAGATTACCGTATCGATAATTGAACTACGAACATGTTCGCTTTTATTCTCCATTTTATTCGATATACACATTGGCCGTACTGTTAGTATTTAATAGGGAAATATTTTACTTACTAATAGTAAAATTTATTTAACAATAGTCAAATGTTATATTTCACTTAGGTAGCATCACGCCTGTAATCCCCAAAGAGGCAGGCAGAGCAGTGTAGTAGAGTCCCATATTTATCACTTTCAGAGCAAAAATCCGAGACTCTATAGTTGTTAGCTCGCGGAATTGTTACCAATGTATATTTATCTGCCATTGAGTGATAGGCTCAGTGCTTAAAATTTTGGTCACCAATTTAGGCAGTCCGGGGTTCAAATACTGGTATAAATCTGACATATTGCAATACGAGCATTTAAAAAAATAAATATAGTTTGGCCAGCATGGTCGACCTAAACCTTATATTCGCCTTCTCTTTTTGAGAGCACACCTGTAACCAGTAGTGAACAGAAAAAATTTATGAGAATGAAGGACCTGTTCATCATCAAGTCATATAGGTATGTAGATATAGAGACGAAGCCTTGTAACACAATAAATTGTTTTTTTACCGTAACTGGTGAAACGTGGGAGTGTACCTAACTCCTACTAAACTCCTCTGCCTACCTCCTTGGCAATTACAATCGTGATGTTACCTTTTTTACTTTTGTTTTTAGCGAATTACATTATACAACAGCTATGCAATTCTCTGTGCTAGTATCCATCATCGGCAAATCCGGGGCACTCGTGAAATCCGCGCGCCAGTTGCAAATTGGTAAAGTAATTGAATTTAAAAACGTCCGCGGCCGAGCCAATGTGCTAATTCAATAGTAACCCTTCGCTGTTGCACAACGAAACGAAACGAATCGCATTTTACAATTGTTTACGTTATGGAAGCATTCATTGAGCGTGCAGTGCACGTGGCGCCAATTGAAGACGTAACACGAGGTGGGCTGAAGCATAATGGTCATCTTCATTTGATTCCATTGGACCGCAGTGCTTTGCGAACGGGGCGCGATTCTACTCTTTGGGGAGGTCTGTGTCCCACAGTGGACTGAGATAGGCTGATGATGGTGATGATGACGGAACACAGTGCTCTATCATAATTAGTATTGTCAGCTATGATTAGCCGCAATTATTAAGGACTGCAACGTTCCTTGAAATACACGTCAGCGTTGCCAAAAATCGTGATTATTACACAAAACTGTATAATCACATTAAAAACCATTTGAAATAAAAACTCTGTCCAAGTTTTAAATTCCAGTGGACAATATAGAAAAATCGATTAATTTTAAATTAAACTCAAATTAATTTTAAATTAATTTTCATTTTTTAAGTTCGATAATTTCTTAGCCTTACTGTTATGGTATCCTTGTGAGTGAATGGAATTAAAAAAATTTAAAACATGAGACCCGATCCCAAAGATAAATTGTCTGATATCAGTACAATATCGAGTAGTTGGTCCCAAAGAGACTTATGGTAAGTGCGACGTAATATAAATACAAGAGGTAGGCCCGGAGTGGCGGTATCCTGCAGACACCATTAGTCGCAGTAACGGATTATTCTGTACTCAATTGGAGGTCTCGATATACTTACTGATATACATACATATATGTATATATATAAATATATATATATGTGTAAGTACGTGCGGTTTGTGTGCGGTGTAAACATTGTCTTGTAAATTTGCGTATACACACATTTTGTGGTATTTCCTCTCAGTTTATAGTTTGTCGAAGTCATGATGATGTAGAAGACAATGTTTTTAATTTATTACCGACCCCTTAAATTTATTACCGACCGAGATACGTTTCGATTCTTATTATTTTTATCTGACATTTGAAGTATTAACATATTTATTTATTTTAAATGATCGATATTATTTATACTTTTAAAGATTATAATAGATCTATTATTATCATATAGAGATTATAATATGATTATGTAATCCGTACGTACCTATATACAAAAGCAAATCACTTGTTTAAGGCATATTGTGAGCTTTTATATTTTAATGTAGGTGCTAGGTTTTAATATAGCTTCGGGGGACGTGCAAAATTCTCTTGGGCTGGGGTTTAATAATGTTATATATACATTTCTACCAGTTTCGGGTTTTAGTAGGTAGGTACTTGTCAACTAGATTAAATAGATATAGGCATTGTTCTCACGGTATGTAGTACTAAGTTAAAACTGTTATTTAAACGGCATCTGCATTGCAAAATGAATGGTAAGGAATGCGGGACGGCATACGAATCCGATTTTAATTGGATTGCGCATCGCGTGTACGAGCGTTGCGATTCAATTGATTCCAAAAAAAGACGGTTGAGTTCAATTTAATTGAAATTTCTTTGTTGTTATTCCAATGCTTCTACTCAGTATATTATAATAGTTAAATAAAATAAAAACTATTTATGTTCCAGCAAAATGGATACCGAATTTAGGAGGAGCGGATGAATGTTAATTATTTTGGATTCATTCCTGTATTTTATTTATCTTTAAATTTAACAAAGTACGTATATATAATTGTAAATTTACGTTCGTCAAAAACATTAATTCTAAATTACCTGACTAGATTGTTATGTATTCAATTATTTATTATTATTTCTAATTATAATTGATGATATTGTCTAATATTTTACAACATAACGTGTTCAATTAGTTTCATGAAACAGCCATAATTATAAAAAAAAACGAAAATTGAAGTCAAACACCAACCCAATGGAAGCAAAAATCGATGCTGAATCGGAACAAGATCTTAATTTGATTTAAGTTAATTTCGAATCAATCACTGGTACTGTATTCGGTTGATGTAATGGAAATGATTTCAAAAGAACTGGATTGAATTCAATCTCATTATGAGCAACACAGATGGTTTTATATACTTTCAGCATTATAGAGTTTATTTTATTTAAAGGACAAAAAGTCTCGTAGTCTCGTAGTCTAATACCATAAATGTTCATTTATTCATTTTAATTTTTATTTCATAATGGAAGATGTAAGAGATTCCAGGTTTCACCGTAAGAGCTCGAACCAACCCTTTCTTTCAACAATCCCAACCAACCCGCTTTCATTCAACAGAGCAGGCTCTGGCGGGGGCTGACCAACGCAACAATACAACGCAATGCGTGTGGGCATTGGGCACAGCTAAAGGTCGCGTCGTGGCCGCCGGAAGCAGCACGCGCGGCGCAAAACGCCACACTCGGCGGTCTCCAAACTACTATCTACATACACTGCGTGACGATAGGCAAAACTGTCTCTGGAACAGCCGATGTCCAGCACTGGTCTGAAACAAACTATTCATGGTACTGGTAACGATGAAAATTCGTTTTACTATAAATAGCCTGCGTGCTCCGAGTACGTTTAACAGAATAATAATTTCTTCAAAATAATGTCGATCGTATTATGTATTTGAAATAAATCTGATGTCATTAAAATGAAATGATTGAGAAGTTGCAAACGTGGTATAGCCCACATCGTTCCGCAACTGTGATAATGAAAACAGAACCGCAACGAAATCCAATTTTATTCGATCGCGGGTGTCTGTCGTGTGCGCTAGTTGCAATATAATTGTTTCGAAAAAGAATTTCAATTCAACTGAAATCTCTATCCCATGTTGATATTTCGTTTTTCTAAATAACATCCTGCAGTTTTTCATAAAATGCACAATGTTTATCTACGAATGTGTAATAATAATAATTACATTGGAACATATAGGTACATACCTACACTCGCTGCCTGCAATTTATATCCAAACTAGACACAGTTTATGCTATAGGAACAAACACACATATAAATATATATATACGTAAAATCACGCCTGTAATCCCCGAAGAGGTATTATTAGAAGTGTAGTACACTTCCACGTTACGTGTCGTTAATGTCCCACTATGAAATAGGCGGTGAGCCTATTGCCATACACCGGAGACAATGTAAATAGTATAATAATAAATATGTATACAGTTGTACGTATGTATTTGTATGTATGTACAGTATTATTTGTGTACCTGAACACGACAACGAACTGTGGTTAGTTGAGATTGGTTTTGGGATTGAATCGAAACCGTTGAAACGAGGCTATTTAAATTCGACTATTCTTCTGTCTTTTCAGCTCGCCTGTCCAAGAGGAATACTTGTCCACTGTTTATATATTATATTATATTCTGTTCAGATCTACGTAGGTATATAAAAAATATACGACATTCGAGTCGACAAACTATCTTCGTACATCCATGAGCATTGGGACAAGATTCGAAGTATTTTGGGGAAGTTATTGATCGAAGCAGCAAACGGCCAAATCAAACTACAGACTGCAGTCGGTGCAGTCAGCAACATTTTACGTGATACCAGAACTGGGGGATACACAAGTCGATACGACAGCAAATATCTCCGCAACCCGCTGTAGTCCTTGGTAATTGTTTTCTGATTCAGCGTCTATTTGCTCTGCTCTCGCCGTATCAGGTAGTGACAAAATCGTGCTGGCAAATTGTTTACATGCAGTTATAACATGTCTATGTATATATTCATTTATCGCTTTATATACGTGTTGAAAATGTTATATATTAACATAATATGATAATAATATTACAAAGCTACCACTAAGCTAATAATCGGATACTGTGATATAAATATTGAACATGAATGAATTCAATATGAAAATAAAAAGACGAGGGACAGTCGAATTCATATAATAGGTACAACTTATAATAAAATTATATTACATAGCCAAGGTAGGTAGGCGAAATAGGTAAATTAAAAGTTAATTTGTAAATGGGTACCTATATAGGTTTTGATGGACTGTCACAGTAGGTACTCACAGTACCTATGTTGTGGTTCATATAAAAGTTGTAACGTTTCCTTGTCTGACGCCGACTACAAAAATAACATTAGTTGTACCTACCTGCATTACATATTATAGTAATAATTTGGTTTAAATATCACTTGCCATTACGGTGAAGGAAAACATCGTGAGGAAATCTGCACATTTTAGATTTCATAAAAAAAAATATTGTTCTCTAAGACGTGTAAAGTCTGCCAACCCGCACTTGGCCAGCATGGCAGACTATGGCCTTGCCCCTCTCGTTCTGCGAGGAGACCCATGTTCCAGCAGCGGAACGATAAAAGGGTCGATAGATAGAAGTAGCTATACTTACCTCAACTGTACAATGCCTATTGCAATAAAAAGAATAAAATTAAATAATTAGTGTTATACATAAGTTATCGGAACTGAGACTTCGAGCGATACATAAGTTCGGAACGTATAGATACAGTAAATAAGTGTTTATTGTTCCCATTAAATATTGTAATGCTTTAATATCCACTCCATTATTTCGGAACAATACTATTATTGCCAATGAATCCATCAACTACATATAATAGATGTATATTAAATGTATGCATGTTCTATAGACGTACATCAATTTAATTAGACATTCAATAGTATGTTACCAAAACAGTTCACATCCGCTTTGTAACTTGATCGGGCTAATTATAATGATATCCGAATATCGGGGTAATAATTAATTCATTAAAAATTAATAACATGTTGATTAATTGATAACGTGATATATTTGTTATGAGCTTGTTATAATTAATTAAATCGTTAACCCACTCGATTGGGTTGGTTTTAAAAATGAGACATCATACGTATATGTATGTATGTATGTCGATGATTACAAATTGATACTAATATCTGATAATATCAACACAATAATTAAATAAGATACAAAGATATAATACAATATATACAATACAATAACTAAATAGACTGGCCCGTTGGTGCAGTGGTTAGTGAACCTGATTGTTGCGCCCCGGGGGTCGTGGGTTCGATTCTAACCCAGAATAAATATTTGTGTGATAAGCACAAGTATCTGTTCTGTGTTTGGGTGTGAAAAAAAATCTATTTAAGTATGTATATTTAAACGTATATATGAAGTTTATCAGCCATCTGGTTACCATACCACAAGCTCTCTTGACACTTACTTTGGGATCAATTGGCCGTGTGTGGAGATGTCCCGGAATATTTATTTATTTAAAAAAAGATATGAGTAAAATAAAAATTAAGATATAACCAAAATCCACGGCATAGGAATAGGTAAGTTTGTGTTGCTGGAATTCACAGCAATCATGTTCAAAATTTACCTATCTATTGTAGTAATTTCAACTTAAAAATATGTTTCCTCGTAGTTTGCTTCGGTAATGCTAAGAAAATAGTGTAACCGATGTTCACTTACATTGTACAAAAGAAATTACCATCATCATCATCATCAACGTTGTCATAGTGCCACTGCAAGACACCACTGTCATCTAACAATAAGAAGAATTAAGGCCACAATCTAACTATACCTAGGTACATATATAGATAATATTTCAACGTTATCTGAATATACATAGATAATATATTATATATAGGTATTATAAAATCATGAAATTCCCATTGGCAGCTCGGAGTCTAGATCAATGTCTGGTAACTCTCTATTTCACAGTGGGATGTAAACTTAACCGGTGAAACCACTTCGGGAAGTTATCGGTTTGATGTTACGCTTGTTTTCACAATAAAGCAATGATAAACATATCGCGTACACGTTAAAAGGTATCACCTACTAGCCGCGGAGCGAATATTGATTGTGCGCGTAACGAGGGTCCAACACCTATATGGCCGCGCCGCGCCCTTCACGATACTTATATTCGAGATATTCAATGTTATATGACTTAAATTATAAAAGTTCTACAAATAGGGAAGTTATTATATACACCTATATTATGATTGTGGAACTGTAAGTACATAATAAGTGGTAACCAATAAATATTGTTTATGATTAGTCAAAAGTTAATATCATTTAATGCTATCAGATATTATTGAAATCATTACAGTACATCTCACCATCTATTCCATCGTGGGACTTAAAAGTAACTGGTGAAACGTGGGAGTGTTCTACACTTCTCTGCCTACCTCTTCGGGGATTACAGGCGTGATGTTACGTATTTATTGCAGTCTCAGTTGCAACCAACACGACCAACGAGTCAGTCACACGACCAACGTTATAACCAAATTAAAATGTTACTTTTAGTATAGGAAAATTAATAAATACTCAAATGACAATTTATTGTTATTGTTACATCGACACTTCACACACCTGACGCATTTTTTTCACATTTTGACGCATTTTGTTCATGAAATGACAAGTGATATTAATACAAAGGGCAATTAGTTGTACACCTACGGTCGCTCGATCGTTCTCCCAGATGTTGAAATGATAGCATTCTGTGAAGAAAATATACCAATTCTGCTAACGTTGGCGAATGATATTACATTACTTTAGTTTTCCACGTTAAAGGAGTAAGTGCTACAGCAACTCTATTTCGCTTTCTCTTACCGCAATTTGTTACGTTTATATGATTTATTTTAACTTAAACTCTTTCCCTTTCTTTCGTTGACTGTTCCATTTTAATTTTGAACCAATTCTCTCGATAATTTAAATAATAATACTAACATGCTACAAAGGATACACGGTACTAAAACTGATTATCAATCCCTAATAAAGAGAAATTAGTCATATTGTCAAAAATATATATTGAGCATTATGACTAATTTCTGTGAAAATATTGTATGGACAATTTTTACTTATCCACACGAACGAATTCGAACACGTGAGTAATCTATTTAATGACTATTTAACTAATTGAACAAAAAAGTAAAACAATATTTATGTCCTGACAGAATTACCAATTGTTCATTCGCCTATGGCCTTTCTAAGGAGGCTGGACGATATGATGATATAGAAAATCATCAAGGTATTTTTACCAATTAATATTGTGGTTAAATATTTAACTGTAAGACATAACAGAAAGTACCAACATTTTAACTGTAAATGCATTTTTAATTTTATATTATTTTGGTCATTCCTATATGTATATATCTAAGTGTGTAACTATAATCACGTATGTAATGACACACTTTGAACGTGAGAAATATATTTCACTTTTATTCTATTCCAAAACAAGAATTGACTCGTACTTGCTGAAGTTCAGTATGAATTCTCGTGAAAAGTGCACATTTTTCCAAGGGGATTATTTATACTTTATTCAACAAACAACATTTTGCCCCTTCTAGAGAATTTTTATTAAATCCACGTTTTTATAAAGGTATTAGACAAGATTGAATCGGATAGTGTAATTAACTCTGTTTCATTTTATATATTCTGTACAGTAAGTTACTGTTACTGTTATTCTGTACAGCACGTTAATAAAGATTGATTTGTATGCCTTGTTGAGCGAGTGGGTGTAAGTGCGACTGCCGATTGAGCGGTCCCGGATTCAAACTAGGGATCGAGTACTACTGGAATTTTCTAACTAGAATTTCTAGGTCAAATATGTGGTAGTCGCTCGAAGTCTAGATTAGTGTCCGGTGTAAGTATAGCATAAAGCTTAAACCCTACTCTATGGTGGGATGTAAACATAACTAGTGAAATCTGGAAGCGTACTACATATATTCCTCTGTTTACCAACTCTGGCATTACAGGCGGGATGTGTGTTTGACTATCGACATCATCATGCCGGGTCCCTAACGAGGTAGGCAGCTTGTAACGACTGCTAAATGTTTCTAGTATTGCAGACCTGACGTGTACTCTCCTGATACCCCGCACCTCGGTGACAAGACAGCTCTGACTACCCCATCGGCCAGTATTGGTCATCTCATTTGATCAACATAGATACACATACATACATAAATACATATTTTCACGCCAGGTCTCTTGCGGGGTAGGCAGAGAGCACAGAGTGCCAAATATCTCTATTCTTACACACCTGTCGTGCT
>DWFO01003181.1:0-12617 GCA_018246595.1 Mimoniades nurscia nurscia | reverse complement strand
CACTATGGAATAGGTGGTGAGCTTTTTGCAATACACCGGGCAACTATCCAGACTCCGAGCCACTAGTAGAAAATCTAAATTAGAAAATGTAGTAGTGGTAGTGGAAATCGATCCCAGGACCTCCCGTTCGGCAGTCGCACTTGCAAACAACACGATCAAAGAGGCATTTATTTTAAATAATTGTTATTATAAATATAGATTCAAAGTTTTACATTAAATTAAAATTGTAAATTTATATGCAACCGCTTAAATGTTAATTGAACAATTTGATTATAATATCCTTAATAATATGTTTTAATAAATAGCAAATTAATAGATAGCGATTTTATAGTTTTAATTGCTTTTCGTCCTACTTCTGAACTCTTAAACTAATTTACGTTATTAGTGTTTAATTTTTTTTTAACCCACAATCTAATAATAACTAACGATGTAAGCGAAAGTTGGTTTACGGGTACAGTTGGTACGCTGGGGCATTCTTTCGCTGTCAGAGCCAATCGTCTCTGCGGGGGACAGCCAATAATTGGTCAAATCACTCACGTTCAGTGGTGTTCGCTATTTCTAATAGATGCTTACGTAAGCCGACAATGTATTGGACCTTCTTTTCTGCAACTATTTATAAGACTTCGGCAATGTTCCTGTGGTTTTCGTGTATTTATGGTGACGCAGACCACAAGTGGGGCGGCGTAGTCCGTTGATGTTTTAATCCAAGCTGTAATTGTCTGACATTCTAACTGAGTCACTCAAATTTGTTGTCGAGCTGAAGGGTTTATTTGTTAAGCTTCTAGTCCCAGGTATGTCTGCCTAAAACGCGCTTGTTGCTTAACAACAGATATTGTCGCGATTTAATTTTTTTATATGCATGCCCATATGTACCGAGAATGTGTTGCTGTAGATTTTATTTAGATTTTACCTTACGAAATTTTGGAAAATCGAATTAAAATACAATAGAACTTTAGATGAATATAGGGTGATGATAATATTGATAACGTCATATTTCTGATTACTAGAAAATACATGACAAGTTACTTTTGCGATCAAAAAGGAACTGGCAACTTGTTTCCACACGTACTTTTGTTTCTACGAAAATAAGGCTTGGATATAACTATTACGAACTATAAGTGCCCGGTGTCCCAGATACTTATGTGACTTTTTAGCACCATTTTCAGTGTAACGGCGAATCACTACTGTGTCTGACTACAGATTTCTTATATGATAGACTTTGGGATCTTTCTTATGAGGTGAAATATTTAATATAATACCTATATACTCACATATCATTATTAGAGTTGATTCCGAAATCTACAATATAGTAAATAAAAGTTCATTCCTAACAGCTTCTGTTCATGTTGTAGCAGTTAGGATTTAATAAAATAAATCAAATGTCGAGTTTTCACATGACTGTCAAAACGAAACAACACAGTTTCTTTTCATTTAGAAACATGAATAAAGCTATAAGACAGAGTCGTAAATGTATTCCGGTTCTAAGTGAAGGACACTGTGAGTGTATTTCAAGGTCAAGGAAATGGCCGCTCCAATTCTTATCACGCGATCTCTCTATTTGACTTGTGTTGTTCTGCTTTGGGGGTTAATGTCCCTGATATAATGATGTAGGCGTTCCTGATACACAGCTAGCGTGTTTCCACAATCCGTGAATATCTACTAAAAACATGACTGAAACTTTTAGTATATCATAAACTAACATGTACTGATAAACGAAATACTTACATACATGTTTATATATAATAATTTTACACAAATGATTGTCCTGGATGAAAGTCGAACTCACAATTTCCGGGTCTGTAATCAGGGCTGGCAATCATCTGACGTGCAGGCCAGTTTTTACAAAGCAAGTACATTTAAAAACAAGTGTCTGAAACATAAGAAAAATAGTCTGCTTTGTCTTTGAATTTCTGTCTGATGCTTTATAGATTATAAACTTTACAACTCACAGGAAGAACACAGCCGGAATGGTCACATGCGCAATCATGTTTTAATATTATTAGTTAATTTTAAATTAAGATCAAAGAGATAAGGGCACATACTGCTATATTACAGTAATCGCACATATATATCCATACATATTTATGAACACAGAAAAGACCTCACAAGCCTTCTAAGGCGTCGAATTAAATTAGTCGTTTGTTACTTGTCAATTGTTGAATTAATTTAGATTTTATGCCCCAACTCTATTACACCGTGTGAAAAATAAGTCCGAGAGCGTGTATTCTCCACGAATAGCTATCTATTTTAACGCATTACTTAAGTATACTTTTTGCTTTACAATTAGTGCATATAGGTACTAGTGGATGGTAAAATGTGTAATGTCTCTTCGAGCAACGTTTCCACTGGGAAGAAATTACCGTTCGAACCAATAGTGTTTTTAAACAAACAAGTTGTTTTATTTCACCAAGACTGACCTAACTCAACAAAAACAGATGAGAAATTGCCTGACGGGGGCCGTCAGGAATCTCCGTAGCCAGTGTGCGTGTATCAAGATATATGAATATAGATGAAGCACTTCAGGTCTAATAAAAAATATAACCTGCAAAATCAAAATGTCCTTAGCGTTAAACCCTTCGTTAGATCCAAGAATGGTTCTCCTCTTCCACTCCTGACTATATCCGATATTCATTACACTCTTACAGTTACTCTCCGACCCCAACATTTATCGTAGCTCGCCGCCATAGCCTGCAATAATGGTGCTTAATGAGCGTTTAAGACACCGCGAGACTCTGACTGTTTTATCGTTCTAATTAAGTTCCATTAATCGATAGATTCCGTGTTCAGATATAAGTAAATTTAACGTTTGCTTTATCACACAATTTCGAACCATCAAATAATGAAATACAACTTAGTTACTTATAGGTATGATTCGTGGAAATAATTTAGGACTTATAGGTATATGTAATAACATAATTAATAAGTAATGTAAGCACTTAAACTACGTAGTACTTGGGATTGTGAAAAGTTTGAAGAATATGCCTCCTCATGAAGAATAGGTATGCCTGTCAAGAAAAATATCCCAACCGAACCCACACGCTTTAGACTTCTGCATAGTATTGTCTAAAGAGTGTGAAGACTAAGGTTTCACGTATAACTAACGCCCTAAATCTTTTCATTAACCGCAGGAACCTGAAACCAACAATGAAATGGAAATGAGATGGTGCTACCATCACGAGCGAAGCCTATACAATTGGGTGTCATTAAGTTAAAGAACTTCAACTTTATTTATTTAAGTTAGAGAACTTTAACTTTATTTATTTAACTTAATGAACTTTAACGTTATTTATTTAAGTTAAGTTTAGCAAACTCAACAGTTGTTTCAGAACAATGTAACAGAACTTTTTCCTGTATAGATATTCATTACACACCAACGGTTACTCTCTGACTCTGTCATTTATCGCCTCTCGCCACCATAGCTCGCCATAACGCCGTGTAATGAGCGTTTAAGACGCCGCCAGCGAGCCTCTTGATTGTTTTATCGCTGTAATTAACCTTTGCCGATTTATAGATATCGCATTCTTCATTGTAAACAGTTGTTCTATTGACTTCTTTAATGCTGTGTGAATTGACGATATCCTGCCTCGGTGATCTAGTGGTTGCAAGCGCACCAGCTGATTAAGAGGTCCTGGGTTCTATGGAGTCGCGTAAAGTATTAATAGGGATTTTTTTGTTTGAAATTTCTAGACGTATCATGAAGTCTGGATTTATGCGAGCCGTGTCGAAAGAATCTCACCCCCTATTGCACGGTGGGGCGTATAAATTAACTGATTAAATGTGCTGAGTGCATACTCCTCTACGTACCTCTTCGGGAATCACAGGCGTGATTTTACATTTTTTTTTTACTTAAACTCTTCAGTCTCTGACGTAGTATAGGAATGTGAATACCATGAAAATACAAATTAGTTTACCCACCCAAACACGGAAGCGCTCATAAAAAAATATCAGCACTGGTATCATTAGGTACACTAATTATTATCAAAGTCGCGTCGCGTCACCCGTAGAAATATACCACTGAGCGAGAAAATTACTTTTACCATATTTATTTATAAAGCGTCGTATAAAACAGTAGTAACCGAGCAAAATATCAATTGGGGCGGTGTAGTTTTTTATACAGTGCTCTGTAAAACATCGGTCTTGCGTGTGCAAGTGCCTTATGTGAGTTTGGCACGCGAGGTACAGGCGGACGGAGAAGTGATTAGTGGCGCTCGAAGCCTTTCTCTTTGCGGGAACGTAGTAATATTTTAGTTTGAGCTTTTCTGGACACGCTTTTCATTACGCATGTGTCATTGTCATATGTTACGTCGTAATATGTTGAGCGTTATGTAATTACCATTAAAATAATATTTTATTTATGTTAAATTTCATCCAGATCTACCACAGAAAAGGCACACAAATTTCATTAGGCCTCCTCTGAAGGCCCATAATTTCCACGCTTTGCATGTGCGGGGAGGGGGATCGCAATAACCCGCATCGCAATATTCAGGGGAGGCCTATGTCCAGCAGCATTCGATTTAATTTAAAATTCCCGCATAACATGAAGTGATATAAGGTGATACAATATGAAGTTGGCATATTCGAATGTACTTTGATTTTTCATAATGAAATGTTATTTTTATGACATTATTTACGAGTATATATTGATATAATCAAAATCTACTGAGATTTTGTCAAGTTCGAGAAGCGGTTAAAATATGCCGAAATCCAAAAATGTGCTTGCATTTCAAAGAAATAATTTTCCACATTTTAAGAATACAAGCTCTCTATGGTCTGTCGCTGTTACCAACTTGCAGGATCCTTAACAGTTAATTGTTGCTCATAATATCTTTCAAGACCGCATTACATACCTTCGCTACCAGAAATAACAAAAAAATACTGGTACTCCGATCCAACCCCACATACAACATTGTACCCTAAATTAATCAGCCAGAAAGTAAAAATATTATAACATTAAAAAACATTACTTCAGAACCTTATCTCAGCATATCAAATCATTGAGCGCATAATATTTACACGCATTAACAAAAACTTGTGTACGAAATAGTACGTAACCCTTTTATACTGTTTTTATAACTGACAACGAATGATCGAATGGTCTGAATCCATGTTATACATTCAAAGTTATCCATCTCGTGGTGTAACAATTTGTTAACTATTCCAGCACTGCTGTTAGCCCTGCATTGAAGTTTCATGGCCCTTGTCACGTGAGGTATGCTACAAATTAAGTTATTAAAGCTTGAATTGTGAATTTATTACGCCCGCTAAAATCAAAGGGCCGGACAGGGCAGTGCGGCTCTCGCGTCATGCGGTCAACGCGATTTAAAATATTATATGTGTTCGTCATGAAAGTTTTGTATATGTTCCTCATGATTGAATATGATCAATATATGTATAATAACATAATATATCTTATATCCCTTTTTTACTACAAATAAGATATTTTTAAACAGGCTAGAAAATTATGCTTGCGCTAGGTGTGGCATCAAAATTCAAAACTATGCATGATCTAAAATGAGTATTTTGTAAATGTAATATAAAACGCATCAACAAATTATGCCACAACAAACCACCAGCGTATTATAAGTCACAGTACAGGTGAAATACGGTAAAGTGAAGTATAAATATGGAGTAAGTATTAAAATATCATAATAATATTATTAGTTAATTGTATAAACTTAGCAAGGGATGGTCGCATGCCGCTAAGACAAAACGCAAGCCGCACCGGCCAGCCGCTGGCAGGAGCCTCAACTAATGGTGCCAACTGATTACTACGTTAAGTTTGATATACGCTTTTGTTGATAAGATTTGTTGAAGGAAATTTCGAAGTCAAGTCCGCTTGATTACAGCCCTAGTGGTCAAAACTACATTTAGCGGGTAAAATTGTAAATGAGTCGGATCGAACAACGGAAGTTTTCTAAGCAACCTTGTACAACAATCGACTAGTTTAAAATCGTGGTTCTGCTCGTAAAATTATAGCGGCAATCTTGTAAGACAAATCAACAGAGTAGGTATCTAAACTAATATTATAAAGAGGAAAAATTGATTGTTTTTTTTTTTTATTCAATAGGCGGTGCCGTCTTTTGAGCACATATTGTTTGTAGAAAAAAAAATTAAAGGTAACATTTGGGAAAAATTAAGTCATTATTAATATTTTAGAGCCATTTAAAAGCTCAAAATACAAAATACGGATACCTATATAAACAGATTTTCAAGCTGTTATTGTAAATCTAGGATGTAGTTGCATTTTAGACATACATATACATCTAAATTAATACACAAAGTAAAGGTAAACGATAAAAACCGTTCGAGCTAAAACATTATTTAAATTTTGTTTACTTTACTTTAAACTTTATTTAGATGTTAAAGGAAAAACACAAAAGTTTTCCAAAATGGATTATTCTAACGAAAACTGGTCAGGTACAGTGTTTACTATAGCATCGTCATCACCAGCCTGTTTGAGTCCACAGCGACACATAGGTTTCCCCTGATTCACACCTCGACTTATTGCATCCAGCTTCTGGCCCCAGTCTGTTTCAGTATTACCGTATATTACATATCGTACCATACCATACCGTATGTAAATCTTCAAGTACTATTTAGTACGTGAAGATTTTCATACCCTAAAACATGAACTAATTACGCATTTACTGTAGCATTTAAACTAAACTGTATCTTACATATTATTAACGTGATCTTGTGATAAATGTTAAACCTTTTAACTGTACGACTATGTGTATTAAAGGAAACACCTTCCAATTTACACATTGCGTCCGTAAGCTAACAAGACAGAATGCAGCTAACGGTGGTTGCCGGTACGTTTAAGGACAGAAAAGCAGTATCTTTAAGTCTTTAAAATAAACCTGCACATAGAGTCCGTTGAGTCGATTGTTCTGGACATAGAAACCATTGAGTCGTACCACTATTGAATTATCTGAAGGTAGACCGCAGAAGGGTCCCAATCTCTAGGCGCTGTTGGAAATATTTTTGCGTATGTGATAAATGTTTATAAAATGCGGACAGTAATATTCGGACAGCAACAGCTACGGCTAGTGGGAAAATAACAAGAAGAAAATAAATTGTAATTTTGCTTAATATATAAAACAAACAAAGATGTTTAATATGCTACTTTTCTAATAAAAAAAATAAAAACAGTACTTAAGTATATGAAAAAACGTTTTTAAACTATGTACAAAACAACAATTGATTGCATGTTATGCGATAAAAACCAACAAAAGGCTCTCCCCCTGTTAAACACTGGAATGGATATCATAAAGGGTGAAATTAGAAAAAAGCACTGTACTCCTCTGTCTACCCCTTCAGGGAAATACAGGCGTGATTTATTTTATGTTTTGTATATACCTACATATATGTATATAATATTTTTTAAGAAAAAAAAGCACGTCAATTTAGTAAGAATAAACATATTTGGCACTTGATACTCTCAGCCTTACCGTAAGGGACTAATACCGTAACATAATAATTAATTATTTTTTTCAACACTCATCGCCTGCCATACATTATTCCTCACTTTAGTGTCTTGATCATATCGAAAATTTATATCCAACGTTTTTTTGCTTCATTTTTTGAACAAATTTTAACTATTTGGTCCCGACCGTTATACTCGAATTATTTAACCTTCTTAAAAAACCATGCGAATGATTTATAAAATCTGCAATATGTGTGGCTAATCAAACCCACTGGAGGTGAAGACGGACGCATCAACAAACATATTTAATAGATCCATAGTAATTTATGATTTTCCAATTTCATTCTAAAAGCGTTCATTTTGTTATCCAAATGTCAAAAAAAACACTACACACATAATCAATTTCGAATCTGATACCTACTTTTTAAAGTGGACAATGAATTATCTACTGCGCCTGTCGATACGCAGCGTGCAAGCGCGACGCATATATCAATTTATTAAAAAAAATATAAAGCCTTTAAGACACATGACTAATACATGGGCGAAACTATATTGCTATCTTTTTATGCAATAAACGTTCATACTGTGACAACATGATGGATGACACAGTTTCATACATTATTAATAGGCTATGCAATCTGTATTGCATGTCTTTCATACCGATATCCGACGTCTTAATCGTTCTGCTTTAAATGGATTAATTGACTATTTCGTGCTCAACATTGCGTCTTTAGTTTTCCCATGAGACAATTTTAGAGAGAAAATTATTTCGTCTTCGTGAATTGTCATATCACATTACGTCACTAGTTTAAAAATAATCAGTGGATAAGCTTTTTTATATGCATAAATTTCGTTAAAGAGACTCAGTGCATTTTAAATAAAAACATCCGTTAATTGAAGGAGGTGTGGAAATAAAAATAAGATTCATTTAATTAGCGGTCTACATTTTGTAATTAATCTCGGGCGGACCTCCATAAATAAAGGCGAGTTACATGTCAATACTCTATTAAATTAAAAGAAAAATGCAATTTAACACCACAACAGAATGTCGTGTTGTGCCAACATAACGCGGCGCGGGGTTTTAAAAAAGTAATTATTTTTATTTAATTTTATTTATTGGGATCGTTGCACGCGAGATCCGATGCCTCTCACGGCGGGAGCCGCCAAACCTGTTACGGTAACCAACAACCCAGCGACAAAAGTGACTACAATAAAGATGTATTCTCATCAACTTTAATGGTTTTTGCGAATTATTTTGAGCATTCGTGAGCATTTTTAGATGCATTCGTGAGCTTGGGTTACCCGATTATATTTGTATGGAGTATTTAATTGATCATCACATGACATTAATTCAACTAGAGACTGTGTAATATTTACCGGACAATCTACATATATTCCTGAATCCGAGCAGAATCTAATTTGAAAAGAACGGTTGGTTGGTTATTGTTGATTTTGTTCTACTTTATATAATTTTATCTATTTACCATTTCAAACAAGAACAGTTAAGCAGTACTACTTTTCACCTAAGCAGTTAATTACTTTTCACCTAATTAGAAGCGCGGTAAACATCTGGAGAATAGCCTTCACATATTATATTATTTGGCCATTTAAATGAAAAGCATTGGAAGCTTAGATATAATTGTTCAAATGTATTTTTTCGTAAAAGATTAGTATTTTATTATACCAGAAAGATTATACAAATATGAATAATCTTTAAGATCACAAACCTTCTTATTTTTAAAAGACACTAGATCCAAACAATGAAAAGATGTAGAATACGCTACGGAAATAACAACATGGAAGATAATTCCAACAGCGAACCTACTTTCACCAATATTGTAACGCGGCTTAACAACAGATACGGAACCCACTCCATGAATAAACATATTTTAAACAGAGATCCGAGTTTAATTGCGACAAGTTTTTAAATGTCTGTCAAATGTGCCTTAATATTCTTTTTGGATATCTATAGCATTTTTGAAATGACAATTCGAAGCTGTCCGACGAGGTATGGTGATCTGGATTTGGGATTTTTATTTCGTTGATATTATGAACGAGAAACCTCATGTAGTCTAATTGAATAATATTTTACCAACACCCGACTTCAACTCAGTATTGCCAAAATACTATAATTTTGCTACATATGACTTTCTATTGATAAGTTATTATTAAACTATATAATAATGATCAAAACTTGTATAATAATGAAAAAAAAAACGTTAATAATAATGATGCGAAAAATACTTGTTCGCTTAATTTGACTTTAAATCATGTAAACAAAACCAGCACCAGCTGTAAGTAATCATACCGCTTCATGTCTTTAACTAAAGACATGAAACGGTCTTGATACTAACTAGTATCAAGACCGTTTTCAGGGGAACGATTCATTTTAACTGGTGATGGTTTTAACTGGTGAAACGTGGGAGTGTACATTCCTCTGCCTACCTATTCGTGTACTACAGGCATGATGTTACGTATAACACCTTTTAAGGTATGTTTCATATGATACTTTTATTTACAGTAAGAGTTATCTATTTTAAGTAAAACTACTTAAGGCGCTACTTTTTTCTTACGGAAGTGACGTTCATGTATTGTTATGCTTTATTAATTAATAAACTTTAATGTAATTTACGTATTTACTTTTATATGTAAGGCTTATTTAAATGTGTTACGTATATACAATTATAAATACATTAATTAAAGATATTATTGATTAAAAATATTTCAGTAATCATATTGATTAATGGCGAAGAAAAAGTGTAGAGACAAACCGGCGGCCATTTAGTATTATTAAAAATGACTGGAAAACATGGTGAATGGAGAGTGTCTTATTATTGAATTATTAATTAATTTATTTGTGGAAAGAAAATTGTTACAAAATATGAAAGTATTACAGAGACATTTAATAAAACACATGAGACCATATTGGTATTAAATAAAATAGTGTTGTTCAGTTAATCTAATGGCAGAATCCCAAGAGTATTTTACTCTTCACTCGTTAAATAATAAACTTGTGCCGTGCCGTAAACAATGTAATAATATATTGTACATCGGTGATGGACAAAAAAATATAAATACGAACTAATATAGATATATTACAAGTATGAATGAAAAGGGAAACATAGTGAACGGTCGAATACTGAGATTTCTCGCGAACGGGTTACTATATTAATTACGTACAAGTAATTGTTACAGGTACAGCGAGGTGTACTGAATCACGCTATAAGTTTTTAAGGAAATAACAAACACGAACAATACACGCACGGGTTAATTATAAAGACGCATATTAATACACACATAATGTTATTTTTAATGTTAAAAGAAAACATTGAGTTGGCCATTTTATGTTACGAGTTTATTATAATGATTTTATATTTTTGAATTTCGAATCTTGTTTTGATATAATCCAGCACAACATATCATTATAATATTTCACGGACGAATTGAATGTTTTTTTTTTGAATTTACAATTTACTACGTTAATAAAATAAGCCATGTTAAACTATAAAAGAATAAGCTATAACGTAATTTATAATATACATATTTTTTTTTAAAATAGAGTGTAATTAAATCTTACAATTCTCAATATTAAATCTAGTACGTGTAATGAAGCAGTTTATTTAACATATCGTGTTAATTAAGCGCTATTTGATGTAAGTTTAACACTTTAGTATAGAATTGGGTAAATTAAATCAGAAATAACGGAAACACATCAGCATATTGTTCATGGTATATTAACTTATTGTACTTGTAACTAAACCAAAAATGTCAAACGAACCAACTGGAAACAATGTGTTGTAATAAAGATTTAGCTGAAAGCTATACAATACGATTTAATATTAACGATATTCGGTACATACCTTTACAATTAAGTTTATCGCAGGCAAGAATTTTTATTTTATATATTGTTCCATAGCAAGCGAAGAACGATGGGATATGCTGTTATTATTATAGTTTCATAACTGGCAAAATGCAGCCTAACATAGATAAATGTTTCAGTAAAAATATGGTGAATAATATTTAATCTCTATTGGTATGATTTTATGTGTTGTTTAAGATGATTCCTATGTCGAATGTCGAGAAAAGAAATCTTTGTTATACATTAAAATCTATGCTTAATTACTACAACGTAGTTTCTAAACAAGAAAAATAGTACACTTTGTATGTACTAGTAGGATATAATATTTAGAGTCTTGAGAAACTGTCTTATTTAATTGTTTTATTTATTCATCCTTTATCATTGCTTTAAGAGACCGGACCTCATTCCTAGTGGCATTTTCTACCAGTCAACCCAGGTGACTATAAGTTAGATCTAGCACCTAAGGCTCTTAGTTTTCAACACATATGAAATGTAAATAACATATATTTAGTGTATATAATAGTACAAGAATAAACATATAACTTATATAAGTTATTATATAGATATATGGTCATACATAATGTACAAAAAATATGTTAAATGAGATTTTATCATTATATCTATCTTACCGATATCATCGTTATTCGCCGTTGGTAAGACAGATCCATTACGTCGGACACAATTAATGGAATAATTTAATTAACTGAATTCATTTACCCAAATCTTTATGTAAGCACGTTGATATAACAATTGATCTGTGTTATCGTGAATTTAGTTTGTATAATGTCGGTTAGGCGTTGCGACTTAATTCGTTTCCAATTTTCTATGAAATTAATGTTGAATACGAAGGTTAAGACTATAGTAATAATAATAATGAATACGTTCAATTCTCATCGCAAACATGTTTATATCATTTAGTTATAAAGTTAGTGTTGTTTTCGATACTAAAATTTTTGCTCTTTTCGTTTCTGTAAGACTTTTTGGTATGCGCCAGCGTAAAGTTCGCTCGGGGCCTTCTCAGACTTTTTACGTCCTACCACTTGGTATGGGCCTCTTCTGCAAATTGTGCAAATTTCTGCAAATAACATTCACGCCTGTAATCCCCAAAGAGGTAGGCAGAGGAATATAGAACACTCCCACGTTTCACCAGTTACTTTTAAGCCCCACGATGAAATACGTGGTGAGTCTATTGCCATATACCGACATATACAGACCCCAAACCACTACTAAAAAATCTAAAGCAGAAAATTTAGTAGTGCCCGACCCGGGAATCGAACCCAGAACCTCCCGTTCGGCAGTCTCACTTGCAACCAATATGACCAACGGGGCAGT
>DWFO01003180.1:0-12620 GCA_018246595.1 Mimoniades nurscia nurscia | reverse complement strand
ATAGGTGGTGAGCCTATTGCCATATACCGGGCACATATCCAGACTCCGAATCACTACTAGAAAATCTAAATTAGAAAATTTTGTAGTGTTCGACCAGGGAATCGAACCCGGGACCTCCCGATCAGCAGTCCCACTTGCAACCAACACGACCAACGAGGCAGATAGATATTATTAAAATGAACAACAATATTCACAATATGCCCAATCCCTACGTGGATAACGCGTAACGTAAGGACAGATGTTTCGAGCTTTGCTTTTGTTGTGTGAAGTTAATTAAATGTTCCCATTCCAGCCGCTCTCCGCCCCAAACGAGGGTAATTTGTTAATACTACACACAGGTACTCAGATTTCGGAAGAGAATGCGCTTCAATGCGCAGCCCGTTAAATGTCAGTTTAATTGGCTGCGTATTGTCAATCTGTGTGCCACATTGAAACCGATAAAACGATGTGGAAAATTTTGATTTACCATTGCACAGCTTGTTTTTTTCTGAAATGTTCTTAGGCATGAGAAATGTTTAACCTGTTTATTAAGCACATAAAAGGCGGTGTACTGAGGTCGCGTTTGCAAAGATAAGACATTTCTAGTTTTTTGTATCAATAAGATGGCAGTATAACGCCTGCCTGATAGAATATAACTCCATGTAATCCTGCACCAGACGTTTGGTACATTTATTTACTATATTATTACAATTGTTATATTATGCTCCGTCTGCTTTTACGGGGATTTGGAAAAAAGTATTATAATCAATAAGGGGTAAGCCCAGCGCCGCTGTGTCAAGAGCTGGATGTGGATATCTGACATATCATATTTTATGAGATAATCATGCGATGAAATTCGATTCGATACTTATGATTTGCTGGTAGTAGGAGTCTTAAGTAAGAAGTAAGAGTCTTAAGCTCATTTACGAGAAATGTTCATGTAACTGAAGAAATTTTGTTACAGATTATTTTCCCGCGCAGCACCGGCGGTTTCCTCAACGGAATGTCATAGCTTACGTTTATACAACATTAAATGAAAATGGAATGGCTTCATTTTCACTGGCTTCGATATTTTATATAATCAACGTTATAGATGAAAAATTACTGCCTCGTTGGTCTTGTAGTTGCATGCGCAATAGCAGATCGCAAGGTTCGGGTTCAAATCCCGGTTCGGGTTCAAATCCCGGTTCGGGTACTTCTGGATTTTTCTAGCTTAGAATGTCTAGTTTATAGTGGCTCAGAGAGATAGAGATACACGGTCACCCCTCATTCCATAGCGGGACGTCAACATAACTTCTGACACTCACTCACACTCCTCTGTCTATCTCTTCAGGAATTGCAGGCGTGATGTTGCGTTTAAATTATATGGTATTGTCGCCAATGCGTTAAACGCGAAACGTGTTATATTGAAATTGTAGTAAATTTTTGAACTTTACATCGGACATTTCGCCGAATAAATATTTATAAATACTTGACTTCCTACAGAAAATGGTCTGAAATTAATATAGTCCGTGAAGGCGCCTTAATTACCTTTTCTTCTTGCACCGGCTCCAGCTATTAGACAACAAAGGATTCGATTATTTGCCGAGCAACTCATTGTTCTCTGTAATAGCATAAAGCGGCCGTACATAATATGGATGTACATTATAAGGTGTATAATTTGGTTTGTATGTATACTTCCTTATTGCAGTTGATGTGATCATATCTTTAAATTCTACTTGTGCCAGTAATGAGTAACATAATTCGTGGAGTGAATAGTACAATTCGCGCTTCTTTTTCAGGATGTTCTTTAAAAAATTACTTCGCAGCGGATTTTATTAGGAACAAGTGCAATGAAATTCGAAGCTTAAGGCGGGTTCTCTTGAACAATTCGTTTTGAATTGTCTCTTGGAATCAAAAATGCGTAGTTACACTACAAAAGTCTCAACGGGTCTACAAGTCTCTAATACATAGAATAGCCCGTCTAAATTGTCGTTAGTTTTTAATATATTACAAACAATTAAATTGTGTGGTAGCATCGTGAGCGTCAACAGTATGCATTAAAACACTGTCTGTTCATTCAAAAATATATTCTTCATTGAAATAATAAATATCTTATATTTTCTCCGCTTGGATAACTCTTTAAACGTGTCCACGTCATTATGTAAAAGTGTGGATGATAAACCCAAATTGTTACGTTTTTGTACAACTAATTTTATAGATATATGGATGAGGGACTATATGTATAGTGTAATTTTTCACGCCAAAGACCACATGATTTACGCACAAAGTAGAGAATTCGATCGAAAATTACTTAGAAACATCTCGCCCGTTTAGCAATTCGACAGTAACAATTTGAATATAGGCGAAACCCACATTGTATTAAGTTATGTGGCTTCACCCGAACATCAATTGAAAGGGAAAATGGATAATAGCCCGTCAATGGTTCGCAGAACGCTATAAATAATAACTCATACATATTCCATACGGAGCATTAAAGCGAACGAGCAAATTTCATTTGGTACCAAATAAAAATTCACGTTTTGGTTACTCATCTTTATGTTCCAACTTCCTCTCGTCCGCAAAATTCAAATGCCTTTTGTAAATCTCCGAGTGGTTTTGAAAGAAAAGTTGTCTGAAAAACTTGTTGCATCAATTATCTCTGCTTTGTCTCCAAGTTTCTTCCCCGATGTAGGAAATATCTGGTTTTACGGCGAGTGAGTTTCGGATTTTGTCTTAATTGATCCATTCTAATGCGTTTTAGTACTTTCAAATGATTTCCAAATAAAATATATATTAAGCTGACAGTCGAATTTTCAGTGATCGTCTATAGGTATATATAAAAAACCTACATATAACCGATCGCTTTCTGTACATGGTAAATATATTTAAAAATTCATAATGGGTTATATGCGCAAGAGAACCCAAAACAATGTTTATTTATTTTGTCTGTTTTTCTGTATGTCTATATGTTTGTGCACGCTAATCTCAGAAAAAACTAATCCAATTTGATTGCTGTTTTCAGGATTATATTGTTTTGGGCTTCATTTAAATCGGTTAACAAATAAAGAAGTTATGTCAGTTTATGTCAATCACGCAATATGTACCAAGAAAAATATAGTTTAGATCTAATCTTATGGACCTATTTATAGGGATCTATTCATGTTAAATAGGGTTCAGCTTAGGCTGGAATCGCGTCAGTTGAATGCGATGCGGCCCCGCGTGGGTAGGTACGAGTATATAAAGCGTTTTTACTCCTTCAACAAAAACTACTGGACGACAGTTTATCAAACTTTGAACATTAGAGCATATAATGTACATAGGGTTTTTATTTGTCGAAATCGAAATCTACGCATATGAAGTCGCAGGCACAGTTAGTATGCAATAAATACGTTTCACGGTTTAATTGTGGGTAGAAGTACGCTTAATATGTTTTGATATAAGACTTATACAATATGTCATATCTACAAAAGTACTTCAGAGCAAACAACATAAGGGACAAAACTTAAGCGATCCCTTCACATAAAATATCGAAAGCACGGAACGTAACAACAAAAAAATATTTTCCATTTCGAAAAACTGTTTTCGATTACACATTCATAACATTTTTATGACCGTCGACATGAACATTGCAAAACTTGACGCTGAACATATTTTCGAGAGTTCAGCGACAAAATACATTTGTCGACCTCTAAAAACCAATCGGTATGGGCTGTGTGTTTGTATTGAATTGTATCGGCCGAAGCGTAGCGGGCTGGTGGCGTAAATCTTTTATTGGCGCTAAAACCAACAGTGGAAACTAAACTAGTTACCATGTTTATTCGTATCGAAACTTTGGCGAGGGCAAAACTCGTAAATAGCTGGAGGGATGTGTCGTATTTCGTTGGAAGGTGGCCGTCCTTCTTCCTGATCGATGGGTTTCGTCCGAAGTACGGGAACCAGAAGACTTGTTACATACGCCTCCATAGCTTAGATAAATAAAGTTGATGTGTCACTGTTTTGGTACGCCCTTGTGTACTTGAAAAGAATTAATATTATATGATCAAATAATTCCAAGGTTTGTTCACAGATGAAGGAAATCTGCTTACTTTTGCATACTATTTCTATACTTTCGCAGTACTTTTCATCTTACTGTCACGGAAAGTTAAAAGCTTTGTTGTCGTATCCCTTGTATTGATGTCTTTGTCTAGATAAATTACATTACCTTATCATCATCAATCTGTCTCAATCCACTATCATATAAAGACCTCTCGTAATAAGTGCTAACACACCCTGCCCTTGCCTTTCTATAACTTGCTAAATGAATATACATATGATTATTATCTGATAACGAAAGGTAACTGGTGAAACGTGGAAATGTCTTACATTCCTGTGCCTACCTCTTGGCGGACGCAGACGTGTATAATTCTAACATTTCTTCTACATTCAGGAGAAAAATATGTAGGTACTCGTATGTTCAAATCTCGGGTCGGACGCTAATGGATTATTTTAACTTACGAGTATATCACCCAATAGTGGTTCCGAGTCTGGATATGTATTCGGTGTATAATGGAAGTGGACTCACAACCTATTTATTAGTGGGACGTAAATATAACTGGTGAATCGTGGGAGTTCCACCTCTTCGGGAATTACATGTGTAATGTTTCGTATATATGTTTATATTCAAATCATTAACCCACCGATTAATGGTAATGCATTAATTGGAAGTCGAACAGCCGTTGTATTTTCAGTCGCATCTGCGCCGTGATTGATTGTATTTACTTTTCAAATGAGCTCGCCCAATAGCTCGTTAATTGTAAACTGCAGCTCTGTCACTTTTGTTCCATTTCATTGGTTGAACATTACATTGGTGGCTAACGATATTACTTTTATTTATTGGGAGATAATACATGTCCTTTAGTATGATGTTTAATGTTAATTTATTGGTGGGAATTATAAATTTGCCATTACTTTTTCGCTTAATTTAAAGTTAGTATTGGTTGGGTGGTACAGCATGTCATTAGACATTATTCCTTTCTTTTGTAACCGAGCTTTGCGTTAACAATAATGATTGAATTAAACAGAATAATAAAAATGATTGACTTAATCGAGTACAAAATTTCATTATTGTTCAACATCTTAGAGAATAATATAAGGAACATTGATACGTACGTATGCGTTTCTTTACGATGGTTTCTTTCACTGTTACAGCAAGTGGTATTCAATTTTAAAACTGACTGAAAACTTCAACCGTGGACTCAAATCCGCTTGGACGAAATCGACGTCAACTGTCGTGCAATCTTTCAATCATTTTTTCACCCCCTTAAAGTGTCAAATTTAAAAATTCATATTCTTCGTCTACACCTTAAGAACAATCCTTGTAAAAAAATTAACTTTCTTCGTCCACAGACTCAGGCTAGGCGTTGATGATTTAGTCAGTGAATTAGTCAGGACTTTCTTTTTTATACATACAGAATAATGTCTAAGCAATTCAGCTACATTACAAACTGAGTTCTTCTTTACAAATTTTCAAGGTTTGTTTCAATTTAGTTGTTCAATAATTGCATGAAGTAAGTTAAAGGAAATACACTTTTCTAAATAAATTCCATTTTATCGGTAATAGGGTTGCTAAATTAAATCTTAAATACAGCGAGGATCTTTTTTTTAAGCACCGGGATTCGAATGGGGTTGAATTTTTATTAAGTACTCACCGTAGACATTTCACTCGGGTGGATGATTTATAACGGTTTTTCTGGACCCGCCGTGGATGCATAGCGCCGTCGGTCTGTACGTTTTAGATGATATATAGCGGAATACGCCTGATTGATGGTCGTCCCCACTACCCACTTGCTGTTTGAATTGTATTTTCTTTGCAGATCAAAATATATAAGTGGCGTATTAAACGTCACGAAATATTACTTGAGTTTATTTTACAAGGCATTCGTTCACGGGTTCGCTGTCTAAGGCACGTGAAGCCCGCTGACGTGTATTCGGTCGGCCTTTAATCGTGACACTTTAAACACAGTCGTAACACCATACCTGTAAACCCTAAAGAGGTAAGCTGAGGAGTGTATTCATTGCCACGTTGCTCCAGTTACCTTTTCGTTCCACTATGAAATCGGAAGTGAGCCCATTTCCACACACCGGTCACAGATTACGATCCACTACTAAAAATTTTAATTAGAAAAATCCAGTAGTACGTACCTGCCGCGTAATTTGAACTCAGGACCTCTCGATCAGCGGTCGCACTCACAATTACTCGACCAACGAGGCAATCAAACTCAGATTAAAGTATAAATTTGTTAAATATCGATTTTTTTTCAAACCTGCGAATTTCATGTTCTCGTGCGACTCTGGCGTGATTCAGAGCGAGTTTGTCAACATAAAACTAAGTAGTAACTATTCGTAAGTAGAACGTAGTAGGCCGTTCGTTTTTACGTTAACTCGCCGCCCGTTAGCTACGTTAACGCCACGTTTACGTTATGTTAACGTTACAATGGAAATTTCCGTCGAAACACGCACCACTACCGCTCGCATTATGTTACGTACGGGGTATAATTAGTTCCTACGATTTAATGTTACAGATGTTAGTAAAACGTTTTAGGTGAGATAAATAGTATTTGAATAAGGTACTGTTGTTTGGTAATTATTATTATATCATTAGATCACGTTCCTAACGTGGTAGACAGACGCTACCAAACGTCAACTTGAATTATATCTGAAAAAATATGTAGACAAAATAAACAGTATTACAAATCATGTTGAAAAATAAAAAGTCAAAATATAACTTGCAAGAAGTTATGCAACAATGTGACAATGCTGTGAGCGAGATAGCCAATGCGGCTGCATTTTTAAATCCTTTCTTTTGTTACACAAGTGATATGTACATCTATTTATAAACGTTTTGGTATGGCAACGCGTACATGAAAGGACGTAATTAGTACATTTGATATCGCGAACCGAACTGTGCAAGCGACGTGTGTTTTAATATGGAAATTATTCAATTAGCATGTTAAAAGTAATTTCATGCAAAACAGGGAACCATAAACACATGAAACGTAAGAAGTGAGCGAGTAATTTTACATAAATTTCTAAGTAATTTATATTGTAACGTGGAAACGATATAAATGTATTTTGTGCGAAAAACGTAATTTTAAAATCTTATATTTTTAGATCAGTAACAAATAACATAAAAAAAATCTTGCTCTGGGTGCCCGCGGCCATTTGATACTGGGCAGAGCTTGTGTTATGGTAGCGGCATACCGCTACCATAACACAAGCTCTGCCCATAGGCTATGAACTAATAATTATATACATACATATAAATATACTCTTATACTGGTTTCACTTACGTATAATTTAAAACAAATCGCAAGTAGATAAATAAGCCAATAAATATTAATTATTGTTTTGTGTGGTATTAATTTATCGACTTACGCCCCACCGCGACCTACGTCACAGACTCGAGAGGAGCGTTGAATTATTTAAATATTAAGTTCACCCCTAATTTTTCAAATCCGACAGACAGTTTCAAGGACAAGTGTGAACAAACAAATAAGACATTGGTATTCAATTGTAATATGTTGATATAGATTAGTACTTTTTACACTTAGATAACGAACAAATACTAAAGTAACTACTAAATTGGAATTCGAACCCACGGACTCAATAATGAAATTCACTAACTACTTAACCAAAGGACCAATCAACATTAAAGCTTTAATTAAACGTTAGAATTTATAAATGAAAAAGAATAAAGAAAATTCAAGCCCAAAAGAAAATAGGATATTGCCCAAAATAACCCCGCTGTATATACGAGTACAGTTTGGAACAAAATTCTCATGCATAATTTAAAGCAAACGGTTATTAAGGGATCGATACCATTCGTTATGATCTATTTCCGCCGATGTAGAATGTTCCTTAAACGTCCTTGTAAATATTATGAAAGTAATTAAACTATAAAAAATAACATCACCCCTGTAATCACCGAAGAAGTAGGCAGAAGAGTTTAGTGCACTCCCACATTTCTCAACTTACGTATACTTCCCACTATAGAATAGGTGGGATAGAAATCTATCTTAGAAAAATCCAATAGTGTCCGCCCCAAGATTGAACCCAGGACCTCTGGATCGGCAGTAGCACTTACAAGCAGCACGACTAACGAGGCAATCAAACTATGAAATCTTAAATTTTATAATTTACAACGAATTATTTAAACGAATTAGATTGGCTTTGGCTTGCTTTTTTAAAAATAACCGTCGTTATACTGTCCAACCATTCCTTGATGTGTCTCTATATTTCCACTTTTACTTGTTCAGTTATATAAACTTGTGACTGGCCTCCGCTTTGTGGCAGCCATATCGGAGTCTAGACTAGAATGCTGTCTAGACGCCCAGAACATCACAATCAAATGTGTAATCATGTTACCAGATAAAAAAGTACCTTTAAATAGGTCTCAGAAGTACGCCTTTTCTTCATACAATCCGCTTAACTTTAAATTCTGAATTATAGAATACCGGTACTTGTTTCGAACGTTTAAGATTGTAGATCGTCAAAATAACTGTAACCTCAATGATCATGCATGCGAATTTCAGTAGGTATACCAATAATGTCTTATTAATTTTTATAATATTCAATATTTCTCATTTAAATGAAAACTGCTGTAGTGTCACAATGAAGCCTTTTTGAAATAAGTATTTTCTGTACCAAAATAATTTTACATGCTCCGTATTACAATGCGACTATTCATGGATGCATATGTCGAGGGAGAACAAGATTGATCCGTCTTGACCAAATAGGTCAGACACCGACTGACACGGTGATAAGAAGTCTTTGAAACGGTCGTGCGTGTATGAAGAGAGTGATGAATGTGGAGGAATCGCGTCAGATTTCTGAGGATGAAGATATGGGGCACTCATTACTCCTTGTATATCCTGTAAGCTACCTGGAAATATAATTATCATCAGCCTGTTGCAGTCCACAGTTGGACGTACGCCTCCCCTAAGAGGTTATGCCTACAATTCACACGCTGGGCATGCGGGTTGGGGATTGCAGAGCATAGCTTCTCGCACCACCTACGCAGATGCCCATAAGTCGCCAGGGCATCTAACCGTGCCTAGGAAATACAATAATAATTATTACCTAATGACAACAAAGACATCAATAATAATCATACAGCAACTCGATAATCAAAAACAAAACTCACTATCCGCTTCACCTGTTTAATTTAATCGCCCCATTTACTCCCTAATTAACGATCGCAGAAAATTTTAAATTGGCCCACAATAACAGGTTGATTCGAGATGGATTGTATGATTACCGTATTTTTTAAACACTGCAGATTAATTGACGGCGTCGCTGGTGATTATGCGCAATTCGGCATTATTGAAACTGTCCACGAAATTACGATGCCATTTCCATGAATTTTCATAGACGCTATAATTTATGATAATATTTAAAAGGCTGATTGTTTTTTTTGCGTAATTGTAGCGTGTTATAATAAATGTTAGAGTATTATAGTAATTAAATGGGTTCAAATCCCGGGTCGGGTATTATTGAATGATTCTAACTTAGATTTTTGAGTGGTGGTTCCAAGTCTGGATTTGTGCCTAGCGTATGGCAATAGGCTCACCACCTATTCATCAAGATCACCACCCGTCAGGACGTAAATCGTAACTGATGAAACGTGGGAGTGTAGTACACTCGTCTGCCTACCTCTTCGGGAATTATGAACCTATATAACACAAATATATAGAAAAATTATAAATTTACCATATTTCAATAATCCCGCTACAACTACCTCGGGAGTTGCGCTCTCGCTCTTGCATACCTAATTCGGAATTTGCATCATCCCGGCGCCAATTATAAATAATTTACGTATGATAAAATGTTCACACGGCGCCACATGGTTTCCAGTTCTTTAGCCATTTCTTGTTATTCCTAATTAATGGCTAGTGTCGATAACAGATATGATATGGTTTATTTTTCTTTTACCTTATTTAAATGAACCTTGTTGTTTATTTGACGTTGCTATAACCTGGTCTCAGACTGCAATAGGATTATGATCCACAAATACAAAGATAAGTATTAGTTTGTAAGCTTTAAAATATTTGGTATTCGGACTTCTCTGCATACCCCGTAATGGACCTGGCTTTTTAGTATAGCAATAAAATTTCAACATATGTTTTTCGCCCTTAAAATCACTCACCGATCTTGATCCAATAGGCCAGATACTGGGTGATGAGGGAGTCGGAAGTCTCCGAAACCGGCGCGCATATATGAAGAGAGTGATGAATGTAGAAGACGCGTGGCAGCTCTGTAAGGATGGAGATATGTCGCACTCGGTCCGCTCTGAATCTGAAGATATGTCTGCCCTTAAAATTATTCCTTCGTTATTAATTTAATAATGTGTAGATTGTAGCGCACTGTATAATATTTTTTGACCTAAATTCATCGGTCATCTATTAATAGGAAAATTATTGTACCGTGATCGTACGTCATTATCTACTGACGAAATAATGACTAACTCGACTACCGGTATTTATATTCCATTTTCCATAATAAGCGTCCAATTAATAATGTATTTTTCTTTACGAAATGATATATAATTTGCTTATTCCTTTTTGGTAGGACATATTATACCTACAATTTTCGGTTTGTTAATTGATTTTTTAATAACCGAGTACTTCACTGATTTCCATAAATATAGGTCATACATAATAGTGTAATATTGTAGTAAGTAACGTAGTTAGCAGTAGAAATACAGAAAGTTACTTATGCCAATACTTACTTACATAATTCACAGTCTTCAACGTTTATAGACGCTTTGATAGAGAGTTGAGTTTTCCTTTTATCTCCATTACAACTTTAGTCCCCTGTGCAGTACTTTATAAAAATTCGAGTACCATCTCTTGCTAGGTCGTTCATTATTAATTGTTCTAACTTTCGTAGTTGATATTTCTTAGATCTGCCTTTAAACTTTAACTCTAATCTGTGCAGTTTTAGTTTAAGAGAAAATTTAAGCGCTATTTTGTTGAATCATTGTTATTCTATAAACACGCCAGGCTCCTTATGAGATAGGCAGTGACCGCCTGATGTCAGATATCTGTATCCTCACAATGCTAAGTTACTCTCTCAATTTTCTTCCTCTTGCTGTATCGCTTATAATTATTTAATGACTGTGGTATCACCATTGTAGAACAAATTTCTGCAGAGACTCTACGTTTTAATGGTTCGCTAACAGCATTGTAGTGTTAATCTACACAGATCCAATGGCGTAGTGTGTATTTTAGTTCCATTCAACGCATGTCGCACTGTCTGATCGCATCCAAACGTATCACATAAGAGATGCATACGTAAATATATTGATTATAGGCACAATCTATACAAACGTGTATACTTGGCTATATTTCGCTTACTTTTAGTTACGAGTGTAGTCAAACGTGGCTCCAATTTCGTATAAACAAAGCTTAATAGACTAATGTGTTGCGACGTGTAACAAAACTGGTGAATCGTGGGACTGTACTACACTCGCCCCTTCAGGAAAATATGGCCGTGATGTTATGTTACAGTAAAAAAAAACAATCCTAACTACTTCTACGCTTAGGTTTTAATAATCTTATACATTATTCTCGCGATCACGATGATATTATTGTCCAGCGATTCATTTGGGCGGAGACGAGGCCAAGTGTTTAGGGGTTAATTAATTATTAGCCCGGAGACGACGGGCGAGATGAATGATCGGAGACAGTTCTGATGCGAGCAACCATTGATCATAGCTGACGGGGCATGGTACACACAACGAGGTTATTAATGTATTTACTAGTTACAGCTGCTTCCGGTACAACTTAGGTACAATCAGTGTCCAACTAAAGTGTCCTATTGAAAAATACATGACATTATAACGTAACATCACGCCTGCCGTCCCCGAAGAGATAGGCAGAGGAATGTGGAACACTCCTACGTTTTAGCAGTTACGTTTACGTACCACTATGGAATAGGTGGTGAGCCTATTGCCATACATCGGACACATATCCATATTAGGTTCCATGTTCAATATATTATCCTACTTCTATCTTGCATTGGCAATATCGCTATTAATGTTTCTTTAACCGATTATGTTTATATGGAGTTTGTTTCATGCGAGCGTGTTGTAGGTAGCAGATTGCAAGTAAGTCAGGTCTTCTACAACGGAAATATGTACATACGAGTAGTACCTACTTTCGTTAACTACCACATAAGAGACCAGGCGTTACGAGAATTGTAATATTAAGAAGGTAGTAAATAAACTTGATTACTGAAAAAATCTATGTTCTACAACCATAGCCCAACGATAAGTTTTCTTAGCAACGGTGACCATGGCAACACATTCAAGTAGATGTACTCAAGTACTCAGACCCGATGTGTATAATTAAATCCATCATTCAGATGTCTATTCGAGTGTGAATCAAACTCGTCGCGCGGGTGCGGTATTGTGCCCGGCGGGACAAAACGTTTGACAATAGTTTTACTCTCTCTACCTAAAGCACTATAATAATTTGAACATTTTTTTATAATCATCATCTATCTTTTTATCGTCCCTCTGTTGGGCAAGGGTCTCCGAGCAGTGAATGCCATAGTGTACCACGCTGACCAAGTGCCAGTTAGTCATATTGCGTATTTCGTCAGTCCACCCACATAGATGG
>DWFO01003179.1:0-12621 GCA_018246595.1 Mimoniades nurscia nurscia | reverse complement strand
ACACAGGAATGTAGAACACTCCCACGTTTCACCAGTTACGTTTACGTCCCACTATTGAATAGGTGGTGAGTCTATTGCCATACACCGGGCACATATCCAGATTTCGAGCCACTGCCGTGCCCACCCGGGAATCGAACCCAGGACCTCCCGATCGGCAGTTACACTTGCAACCCACACGACCAACGAGGCAATTATTTAAGGCAGAGAGAAAACATTATTAACTGCGGTATTAATTTAAAAGGTCGACTGAAAATAGGCGCAGGTACTTACATAATAATAGCAAAAATCACAATGAAGTATTTTTGAATTATTCGTTCAAGTTGGCTCCGAATCAATGTTTGGCGCGGCGCCAGAACCTTACAACAACCGTGGCCCACAGCCGTTGTAGTTTTGCATGTATATTTCATAACAGGTTGACATTTCGGTTTGTATGTTATTGTGTTCGTTTCTTTACCCCATTCTTTCAGCACTTGGGCTTGTATGTATGTATGTATGCCCTAACAAGCAGCTCCCTTATATCGTGTCAATGCATCAAATACCACTAGAACCTCATTAATGTGACGTTATTTGTATTAATTTTCATTTACATTAAATTAAAATTAGAATCATATAACAATATTACATATCAATAGGAGTATATAATAATAATAATAGATATATAATAATCACATAACCTTTAATAACTAGTCTCCATAACTATTCATGTTTTAAGGATTTGAGTCTCAATATTGTTCGAACAATGACTAATTAACATATAATTACTCATCTAAAATGTTCGTTACCAGCAGGAGTCGGGGAGATTACGGTTTATGGCAAAATGCAATTTAAGCCGCTTTCCTAACTTTTCATTTACGGTTTTTTATAATACAAACGGAAGCAGTGCGTGTATGAAGAGAGTTATGAATGTGGAAGAACCACCGCAGGTGTGTAAGAATAGAGATATTTGACACTGTGTTTTCTGTGTGACTGTGTTTTCTGCCTACCCCGCAAGGGACCTGGCATGAAGATATGTATGTATGTAAAAATTATAACAAAACATTTAAAAATAAAACGTACAATACGTGTACCAACAAATTATATTTAGAATTATTTTTCATAAGTAACATGTCCATTCGACAGATTTTAATATTTGTATTAATTACGTCGTTTATACAAAAAATGATTAAAAACCTTCCGCACCTCCAGCAGTTCATTGCGCAGAGGTAATCAGCCGCGGTGATGCCAACACACAAATGATTAAATCAAAATTTTCATTCGGTTTTAATTACGCCAAAAGGAATTACGTTTCAATATTTATTTTAGGTTACTGTCATCGTGACGACAAGTAAATTAAATTCGTGTGTTCCCAACTTCATCAACTACCAGTATGTTGTTCCTGTTCTTCTGTTCTCTTGGAATGAGAAGGTTTAAGGGCACAGTTTGCACTATGACCAGTAATTGTTTAGCTTTTCAGTACACACAATGGACAATATAATGTTAATGAATGGATGTAAGAATCTTTTAAATGCGATTCCAATCCACACTAGATCTATTCTCGCTTCTTTTTCTTCAATAGCCTTTCTTTTCAATATTTATGCATTCTTTATCTAACAGTTGTATGAATTCTGTTATTGTTATTAATTCGTTACCACTAAAATATGACTTTTGTGGATTTTGTCCTTAACAGTCCTCTCTAAATAATTCTCTCAAACAAACAGGAAGACAACAAGAGGCGGTAATGAGCTGCGCTGTTCATATTGATCAAACGATTGTAAGAACACAAATTATTAAAAATAACAGTAGTCTTGGGACAGTTAATATACAGAAACCTTTATGTCAATTTAGGAAGAGCCCGAGCTGTATACTTGTAGTAATCAGAAAGCAATTAAACTACATATGTATATAAATTTGTTAATAACTTTTTATACTTATATTTTTTTTGCTTTGAAACACAGAGATACACGATTATCGCATAAATATTTACCTCAGTTCTAACCGAGCAGGCGCAGGTTTAGTAATAACCAAAAGAGTCAATGTAGTAATACGGAAATATCTTTGGATCATCAACCATTAGGTTGCATTTTTCATTTTAATGAATACTGTGCAACATGCAACATAACATCACACCTGTATCTTACCGACGGGGTAGGTAGTGTGTGTGTAGTATACTCCCACGTTTCATTAGTTAGGTACAATATTACTATTATTATTACTTTTTGTTACAATATTATTATTTATACAACATATACTAGTATTGTTCCTATTAGAGATAAATTGAATAACTATTATTTTCACAACTTCCAGATTTTCGCCACTTATCGCAACTTTACCGATAGGTTTCTTTGCTTCATTTATTGTAGTTTAGTCTAATCGTAATCTTATATACACAAAACACAGAAAACAACAATGTTATTGCATTCCTTTACTTAATAAAGACCATAATAAGACATCTTAATGCCCGTCTATCAGATTGTAAGAATCATCTGTCTTGACTAAATATGTATGTCAGATACAGTTGTTGGAGGAGTCAGGAGATTGAGAAACAGGCGTAACTGCACGAAAAAAGGTGATGAATACAGAAAAACCACGCCAAGTGTATAAGGCATATTTGATTCTGTGTTCTCTGCCTCCCCAGTAAGGAACCTGACGTGATGATATAATAACGTATATGGTGTTTTCTAACTGGCATTAAAATGAAAATACATAGCAAAAATGCTCAAAACGATAAAACATAACAATCAAAATTTTAATAATGTTACCCAGGTCTGTTTGTGACGTCATAGTGCTGTAATATTTCGTAGAGAAGTTTGAAGAGCAGTTTCACTTCGTGGGGATTTCACTAATTAGAATTCACACTTACAAAAACAATCCACAGTTGCTCATTTTCTCTTGAACAATTAATTTTAAATTCAGGTTTGTTTATGTTGACATTTAGAAACATTCAACATTAATATGTACATATGTATATTCGTGACTGATTTAGATATCAAAACCCTTGTTAGAACTAACGGTGTAAAGGAATTTGGTGTTAAACATAATGTAATAAAGTCCATTTAGAAAAAATACTATTTAGTCAGTTTCTCTCATACAGGAACGATATAACTTACGCTTATCATGAAAAAATTCTGAGATATTCCTTAGAATTCTACACAAATGTAGTAAAAAAAAAAAGTAACTTCACGCCTGTAATCCCTGAAGACTTATGCAGAGTAGTGTGTAACACTCCCAGATTTCACCAGATGCGTTTACGTCCCACTATGGAATAGGTGGTGAGCCTATTGCTATGTACCGGGCGTACATCCAGACTCCAAACCACTACTAGTAAATCTAAATTAAAAAAATCTTACAGTGCCCGGACCCGAGATTTGATTCCGGGACCTACCGATCAGAAGTCGCCCATACAACCCCCTATAAGACAAGTTTATTAAAATTATATTATTATTACATATTTGTTTAATTTCATTGAATGATTTCATTAAGCGAGAACATCGTGTATCGTTCACAGTATGCGGTGAGGCAAACTCAGGGGGCCGACAGAGTATTACAATTTAAAAAGTTCCAAGGTATGATGTTGGTAATTGAATTTTTAAGCGATTTATAACGAGTTGTTTGAAACACACGTGATTCAGGAAAGGATCAAATGGTTATAGGTACATATAATTTTCTGAGCTTCAAAAATTCTATGTGCACGGTTTTAGATTATTGACATGTAAATTAAGTTTAAATATTTGAAATCAATATATCTTTGTATATAGATTGCTTAATAATTATTTCATGGAAAAGAAGAAATTATTGTATACGTATCTGTTTATTTGGGTGCAGACATAAGAGTTCATTTGTTCAATGTTTACGTCTCAGAAAGGTCTTTTTTTTGTAAAATATAGCTACATATTCACATTAATTGCTATAATTTATGACATTGACAGTATACATTTATTATTATATTGTATAATATAATAGATGTATATGTAACTTAAACTAACGCATTAGGTTACCCTGTAATGTTAGTTGTAAGTGAGTTTATAGAAAATAATAAATAAATAAATAAATTTCCACCACCATATAAATTTGGTAACACCAAATTTGTAGAGTGAAACAGATGTTTGGGAGGGGTACCCTCACCATTGTATATAGTTCTATTATCTACCATTATTCTATTATTTTTGTTTAATAAAGAAATTAAGACAAATATAAAATAAAGATTTACATACAGAATTCTCTATGAAACCATACAAATAACTTTTTTCCTTGATCTTGTAACATCTTACTCCCAGGAATGTTTCCTAACAATATTGTATAATCTAAGTGATTCGTCAAATGCACTCCCATTAGTCAATTTCTACGAGAATTTATTTCGCTGAAACGTCTAAATTAAAAGTATGGCCGTCCGTTCAGCGTGCTCAAGCGTGGCTTCTATCAGCTGAACTGTAATTGGAAAGCTATGGGTCGTTGGTGCCCGACGGCGCCAGGCAGTTCGCATAAGAGCTATTGCTAGGCTTTCGTCAATTTACAGATCCATTTCGAACTCAGATGGATTTAACCACGAACAATAATTAAATTTAGTTAATGTCAAATAAAAATTTGCCCTCCCAACAGTATGCGACATTATTCATTTCAGTTTAGGTCACTAGCGCTTATGAATGGAAGGGGTTGGTCCAGGCTAATAATAATAATGGTGCATTATGTGGATGCTATTCGTGTTGCACTAATGACAAATATTAGGTACACCTAAAGACTAAAAAATTAAAAACATGATACAAATAAGATAAATGACTAAATGACTTTAGTCACTTTTAATACACACATGTCGTGTCCTGTCTGAAGGCTGTCATTTTCATATAAAACACTCCGAGTGAAGTATTGGAAAAATATAATAACATGTTTTGGGAAAGTATTGGAAAAGTATGATAACATGCTTTGAAAAGTTCACAAGCGCTAATGAAATAAAGAAAAAATGTTATTTATTTCACTCCTAAATCTTTTACATTATGTAGGTGTAAAATTAGAGTCTTACCTTAGAGTTCCAATAAATTTTATTTCAGGTATACAGACCTCGTACAGGTACCTATATATCTAGGTTTGGTAACTACAAAAACTTATCAATGAAACCTTATAAATTATGTAGGGTATAAAATTATTTCATGTGTTAACTGTTCTTTGATTAGATAGATTGTTGTATATTTTTATATAAATCGTCGCTATACGAATTACTTATAAATAGTAGAAAAGCGACGTACATTAGGTAGCCGTTTAGAACTACATTAATAAAAATAAATAATGTAGTCAGCAAGAAATACAGAACTTTTAAAACATAGAGACATTTATTGTAAGAAATAAAATTTACAACCTTCCAACTTATGTTGGAGGAATTAAAAAAACTCCTGCGTTGTACAAGCGGAATAACATTAAAGAGAAGAATTAAAAATGTTTTAATAGTCGCTTAAACATAAATAGCATTTGAGGAACAAAAAGGAGTAAAAAAACAGATAATACAGCATATTTTGTATAAACTCCGGCTATAAAAGATTCGGGCATCGCAATTAAACAAATTACAAACAATCTTTCTTCTAAACGAGATTTTTGAAACGCCTCCCGAGGGGTCGTTCGGACGAACTGGCCGCTCGCTCGGACACGTGTATTGTTTGTTTCAATAGCAAAGCAAACGTTTTTGAGACGCCGAAACATATGCTGTTAACCGGTCGCGGTCAGTCATTAGATGAATGACATGAGAAGAGCGATACGTTGTCCTCAAGAAAACATGTTCAAAGCGGCGCACAGATGTTATCTTTTATTTGTTATCGAAGAGGCTTCGAATACTTTTATGAAAGGGCCCGTCATTATATAAAAAGGTCCGAAAAGGCTTACGATATTTTTATAAAAGACATTACATGCCCGCGGCCCGACTATTTTCCATTCACGTGGCAATGAAGTAGTTCTGAAACATTATAATGGAGTTGTCGATGGCGCAGTAGACAAGCCTTAACAGATCTGTCACAGAAACACAGTGAAAACCTACGGTAAATACAAACTATCGTATTGAAGAGAAAAAAATACACCAGCAATGAAAGCTTTAAACTGTACAAGCCGATTATTAATTGTTAGCATGTTAACTCATTAGCCACACTGACATAAATAACGTCTCGTACGTTAGTGCGCAGCGACCGCTAATACTCGCAGTATCACCGAAATGATTAAACAGTCGAAGCGCAAATAGTAAGTATACGGCAGTTGTCTGGCGCCTTAAATACATTGCGCCTTAAATACATTTGAAGTCTGAGATGAGATTCTAGACAGTAACGCTACTGCTATAACTGTATTCATTCGATGAATCAATCAATAAATGAATGAATTGTTCAATATTACAATTTATAAAGTGATTATAAATTGTAATATGTATTGGACGTAATTATTAAAGAAAAAAATGGAATTATGGCGTTCTTTTCAAAATCGGCTGTATAAATATATTTATGTTCATTCCTAGTAATATTGCTTTCTAAACGATATAGGTTAAATGGGACACACACAAATCCATCCTATGAGACGTGCGATCGGATCTTTCGTTTCACACTGTCCAACTACATAGTTCTTTACGATTAGTTACAAACTAGTTACGCAGCCTGACGCCTCTTCTAGTGGTTCCAACTTTATCCAAACTATAAACGAGTCGTGGTAGCTGTCGCAATATTTTTACCACGATTAATCATGATGTCGCAAAATAAAAGATAGAAAAGTAAGGAATTGACAGAAGCCGTCTACGAACTAAGAAAACAATTTACAGCTTTAAAAAGGGTAAAAGTTATGAACTCTGAGCATTTACAAAAATACGAATAATACAATTTTTCACCTTTGTAAATGATAAAAGTTATGAATTCCGAGAATTTTACAAAGCGCATAAGAGTAAACTTTATTTGTTTTATAAAGAACAATATCATTTTGCCAGAAACAGTAAGTACCGAGGAAATATAGCTACGAATTTAAAATAACTAACCCTCAGAGTATAGGTGATAATTGATATTCTATACTGCCCTAACTGCTTAGTTACTATCGAGTTGCATTACAGAAGCTTCTAAGATAATTTACCAATACATGAAATATGTTAGGGTACTCGTAGGAAATAAAATACTTGAAGGAAATTGCAGTCGGTGTATCTACCTACTAATCGTCATGATTCAGAAATAATAATTCTACATGCTATTTCCACAGAGGCAAATAACTTTAATTGACTACACTAATGAGTGATACGATACATAATTATCGGTTCGTTTGAACCGTTGAACTAAAAATCTATTTGAATTATCATTCTCTAATACATTTTGAGTTTTCCTCCTGATTTTGTTCACAGCTTGTGTATTTAGTTCTACATACTTACGAGTATGTATAAAACAACAGAGCCCCCAATTTTACAGGCATTTTAGACTAAAATAGGGTTCGGGTCTAACTTTTGCATTTGTAAAAAAAAATTCGGATTAATAAATTTTTATTACTAACGTTACATCACGTCTGTATCGTTCCAATGGGGTAAGCAGAGGAGTGTAGCACACTCCCGTGATTCACCAGTTATGTTACAGGAACCAGCATAGCTTAATGTTTAAGCTTTTCACTATGCGTCGAACGCAAAGCCGGGATTTAGAAAATCCCATAACAGGTTACCGACTTGGGGACCGAACCCGGAACAACTTGATTATTAATCGCTCTTGCAAACATCGACCAGTGAAGCAATCTTTATATAGGTACATATTTCTAAAAATTCTCCTAACACTATAACAACAGTACCTACTACCTGATCGTCATTTTGTATGAACTATAAAACCTTATAGTATTTATAAATTAATTATAATAGAAGGGTGCAATTACCCTGACCTTACGATAGTACATATTTAGCATTAATATACTATTAGCATAGGAGTATAATGTTAGTTAGCTCTGACATATACTCGTGTGTAGTGAGCGTTATAAGTGAATAAAACGTGTTTACAGTGAGATAAGCAAATAAATAGGTCAGAGTGTCTACATGTATATATGAATCTAATGTCACATGACTGTTGTTGCCTGTGCGATAAATCACTAAGGAAATTGTTTGATGTGCAAAGTGTATGTTGGAATTACAATAACAAATGCCAAAAGCATGGAAATGTGGCATCTGAAAAAAATAAGCATATACATCACCTCGCGTACCGTCAGTGCCGGTTTCCTCTTCATGCAGAATATCCTCATGGTAAGCAGACATTACTACGGTTCGCTGAGAGGCACAATTTTGCTGATTGTTTCCTCCATTGGTAGTTTGTGTGCAAATAATAGCCAAATATATATGAAAATAATAACCACGAAAATTATGAAAATCCTGATGATCGTTATTATCTAAAGTGTATAGGAACCTTGTTAATAATACGTTTTAAATTTTAACTACACATAATGCGGATTCAGTGTTACATACCAGCAAATGTCTGGGAATTATATTATCATGATGTTACATTATATAACAATGGATTTGAGCAAAGGAACGAACAATCATATTAATTAAGTACAATGGGTTTATATGACAGTGCGGCAATGTTGTCTGGCGATTTTTCGTGTCGTGCGCTAACGTAATAAAAATTCGTGTTCGCGATGACGTATAGCCACTTGCCTGGCTCTTCAAGTGAAAATAATAAAAATAATAATAACTTACAACCTGCACCCGGACATTTCGTCCGCAACTGGGCATTCTGTAGTATCCTAACCACACTATTCATCACCTTCGTGTGTATTTATGTTTCTAAACCCCTACGTACATATATAGAAAATTGTACACCCATACATAAGCGCTAAACACAAACTCCTATTTGTTTTGAATTAGAATTGAACAACCCCGGGCTCAGGGCGCATAGTTAGCCATCGAAGCAACAGATCAACAAAAGTCTAAAAAATTGACACATTCCTACAGCCTACGCTTATTTAATATATCCACGCTATTATTGTGTGTGTTGTAAACAAAAGCTAGGTAGGGCTTCACAATTAAGGGTTATATTTCTTTTCAAATTATCATGTGCTCCCATACCCTTTCGCCGTGGTAGCTTTAAGCAACAAATAAGAACGTTGGAAGTCTTATATATTCTTAATTGGAATTTTGTCTAAATGTACCCTTTTAGGTAAAATTGAGATATTTTTATACCTATTTTATACATTATTATTTGACTGCTTCGTTGGTCGTGTTGGTTGCAAGTGCGACTGCCAAACGGGAGGTCCTGGGTTCGATTCCTCGGGTCCCGGGTCGGGCACTACTAAATTTTCTAATTTAGATTTCCTAGTAGAAGCATGATGTTACAGGCATGATGTTAGTTTTATTTTATACATAAGCATGCATATTCTATTAGTTAAGGAATTGAGTCTTATCAAGCTTCTTATTGCTCCACTGTTGGGTATGGATATCTTCTTTGAATGACAAGTGTTGAAAGGTTAGGAAAACCTATTTAAAATAGACGTTCTTACTTAATTATTTCGTGATTGGAACTACAAGGAAATCTTTTAAATTCTTCCAATCGTCTGATATATCAAAACATGAATATTTCTTGTCGCACCTCTAATTATTTTTCCTATGACAATACACGAAACGTTTTTTGATATTCAATTACGTTCGAGTACAAAAGAGCAGTGGGATCGAGCGTGGGTGCTTGACTTAAATCGATGGTATGACGTCACGACATTCGATTCTGAAACTAAATAATTGATCTTTATGTAGACACGAAATGCAAGTCTGAAACAATATTATATACCTATGGAATATAGTATTACAGTCATAATCAACATCTTCAACTCTATTTTTGTTCCACTGATGGATATAACTTTTTTTTTTGAATTGGTAAGATTAAGGCCGTAGTCCGCTACTGTGTCCTAATGCGGTTTCGCTTCACAGGACCTGAATAAAATTATAGAGAACTTTGAAATTTGCACGTTTCCTCGCCAAGTTTTCCTTCACCATTACAAGTGACATTTTTTTGCATACGAATTTTAAATCAAATTAAAGACAACATTACTTATTTACAGTCCTTACAAACATATACATATATTATAAATGATAGACTTTAATCAATAGAAATTTATACAGGACTTTAGAATGGTCAGTGGCAGCCGTTATACCTACTAATAACTGTAAACACTAACAAACTACATATTTATTTGCAGAGTTCGAAATTTTAATCCAGTATCACTGTATCAATATATCACAGTGTATTATAAATTTTCCTATATACCTACTATTAAAAGTATCATTAACAAGAGAATAAGCAAGTCCGTATGCGGTTAATTAAGTTTAAAACCTCAACTACAAAAGCGATGTTCCAATCAATGTTGATGTTCCAAGCGATGTTCTATCACCCCAAATTGCCCCAATTGAGATTAGTTAAAGGTTATTACGAAGTTCCTATTAGACCAGGAACACCGTTTAAAATTTTAACCAGTTACACCGACGATTCTATTATAATTGCTGGATGGTCGAGCGGCTTTTGCAATTAATGATAGGATTATCTTGCAAATATATATCGTTACCGGATAAAACACATTTTAATAAGTAAATGAATGAACGGATAATGCAATGAACCAATGAGATAATAAATAAATGAAATATGCTTATATTTTATAGCCCTTGGGCTCTTTGTATAATATGAGCATACTTATGAAGCTAGTATTTACAAAGACGCTAGTATTTACTAATAACTAATAATAAGATTATCGATTATTAGTAATAATATTCATTATTATTATAATACCACACTAGTTCTCTTACCAGGTACGAAACACGTACCAAAAAACTATCTATGCAGACCTGCCTTCCTCCTTCAACATTGATCACTCTCTCCATACACGTAAGCCGGGTTCGACTAATCTGATTCCACCAACAACTACATATTCTAAACATATTCATTGTTTCTTTCAAAATCATCATCACCCTAAATCCACTGCTGAGGAATTTGTACCCTTAACTCCAAGCGGGACATGGGGGTCGCAGGGCACAGCGTCTCTAACCACCTACGCTACTGTCCATTGGAGGAGAGGATATGTATGTAGCTGTGCCTAGGTAGGCCACGCCAAACCGCATTGTACTAACACCGGGCACAGTCGCCTCTTACTAAACCCTGCTATCTAGGTATGAAGTTGGGGGATGTATTCTTTCTCCGAGAACTGTATTCAAGAAACGTTTGGAATCGAATATAGTTGGTTGAACATTCTAAATTGATTCATACACTTGAACACCATTGAACAGTACCAATATTTTACACCCTAAAAGCATTTATTTTTGGCTCGCATGAGATTTGAGCCCGCAGCGCGCGAATTATTCATACAAGCCGAACAAAAGTTTTGTAAAGCAATTACAGAGCTAAACAACGCATCTGAGAGGCCTGGGACAGTTAATTAACGGACTGATCATGTAGTGGCGGGTGGTACAAGGAATGAGGTAACAGCTAACTTGAAATGTCTAAATGTCGAAATTAACTATACCTTGAGAGACTAGTTTTTCATTGTTACATGTCGATTGAAAATCTGTTCAGACCTTGTTAGGACATAACTATGTTTAGTTATGTTATAGATACAGCTAACGAAAGTTAAATGCAAAATAGAAATTAACTTCTAACTGAATAGGTATATTTGAAACGCGCTATAAATTGAAAACCAACATTTTGAGCCCTTCGTTTAGAGTACGTATAGGCGTATTAGGGTGATGGTGAAACACTGGAAAGTATAATTTTGTATCGTGTTATAAATATACCTGCTACTTGTTAACTGAACTAATATGTCCATATTGCTTATAACCATCAGAAACAAGTTTAAGTTTCTTGTTTCTTGATAGACACTCAGTTTTTTGTTCAGTTCAGTTCATAGACACACGTTTTTTTGACCTAAACGAACACCAAAAGAAAACTTTTTGGCACAGCTGTTAAGTAGATTACTTTTAGTAAGAGAAATTAAAATTACAATATAACTTAAAATCAAATTTTATTATAAGATGCCAACAACATTAAATAGCTAAATACACTGAAAGCAAGAATTTTAAATTAATAAATGATTAAATCTCTACAATCTCTCACTTGTGCCATTCAACACATACATACATATGCGGACATAAATACTATCATTTGGGTGGTGAGGTTCGCACGAAAGCCTCATTCGGAATCACACAATCTGTTAATGTTTAACTTAACACCATTTAGCACTTTGCATCTCATGGCTTGGTGGTTTGTGAATTGAAAATGTTATTAGTTATTATTATATGAAGCAATTAATATCAGGCACGGCAAAACTTTTGTGGTTCTGACGCTCTGGTGTTTAAAAAATTGTTGAATTGAATAGTTCCTTCAATACCTGCAGTTCAGGCAATTATTGTCTATCAGACAACAGTTGGATATTAGATAGTAGACATTAGATCATAGATCAAAAGTGGATAGTAGATATTTACGCGAAGACTTACTAGTTTCTGTACCAATATCATATCTATACATTTTTGTTTCCTACATTATACTCGCATCTTTTCGATGATATGATTTCTCTTACTATCGTACTATAATGCAAAATATTTGAAAATATTAATTCAGATTTTTGTTGTACAAGAAACAAGAAACATTAGCGTTTCAAAATGTATGTTTAAATGAATGGTACGAAATGAAATGC
>DWFO01003178.1:0-12623 GCA_018246595.1 Mimoniades nurscia nurscia | reverse complement strand
AATAGTTTGACCCCAGCATCAGATGTTGACCTTCCACGAGTGAAACCGTATTGGTTACATCGGGGATTACAGGTGTGATGTTACGTTTATCCTATATAAAAGTACTGTATAATATATATTATAGCTCCGTCTGTCAACATCTTTACGAGTAAGTGCCCTGCTATGCCACTGATAGTGCCAAGGTCGCTGCCAGCCGGCTATGTGTACTCGTATGGTGTGCCGGAACTTGGCAACGCTACACCATGCACAAAGATCAAGAGCGAATATAAATAGACACATAAACAATTTATAATATCATCGGAAACTAAAAGCATTGGTTTTTTTCTTTTACCATGTCGTATCACTTTTATTCGAATGTGTTTATAATGGAAGTTAATTTCCCGTGTAACAGATAAAGGATTTGATTCATGGTTAGCTCTTTATTGAATTGAATCAAAGTTTAATGGAATAAATAGCTATTCCATTCTGTTTCAATTCTTGGTACAATGCTATCAAGAATTAAAACAGAATGGAATAATTGAATTTGAATTAACGGAATTTAACAATCGGCTGATTAATGTATCAGCCGATTCTTAAATTTCGCGCATATAAATATAATTGAACGTATATATCTCTTTGTTTCTGTCAAAGTTACATATTAAATGAAGCTATATACCTATCTGGTGAAACTTGGGGATACACTGCTCGTGCATACATCGTCGAGGAGATATAGACGTGATGTTATATGTTATGAAATAAAATGCCCCAGTGTAAATATGATTGTGATGTTTCTATTAGAGCATTAGATTATTTTGTAGTAGAATTCTGTTCCCGAGTCTTTTCCGCACTCAACGCGTTACTCCAACGTGATCGGGTTATGGATGAGAGAATCAAAATATTGTCAGATCGCTTCAAGTTATGTTAGCAAGTAATAATAATAATTATAATAATCAATTATAATAATAATCGATATTTATTTCGAAATATAGTACAAAGATTCTTAAAAATATAACAGTTCAATTATATTTAACCCATGGGTATGCAATTACATGCATATGCATTACAAATGTCTTCTGTTGCATCTAACTCGATGCCAAATCTCTCGAATTTTTTGTAAGCTGTTGTTAGCAGTAGGTAGGTAGGTACTCTAGATTGACTTTCAAGGGATACTTAATAATATTCAAGTTTTCTCTATCCAAAGCGAGCGCTAAGAACATTACCAGCATTGTTATAAACGCGTCACGGATTCAGAAATGGTGAGTAACAATAACATATTTACGATCTAAAAGACAAATTTAATACCAATATAGGCCAGAAATAGTAATCCCTTTAAATCGTCACCATTATAATCAAGCCTTTCATCGTTCCATTTATTAAAACGAATCTCATTACATTATGAAAACATTTTAAGTCATGGTCTGTAATTTAATATTGCATTATAAACGCTAGCGGCGCATCTCAGTTTTGTTTGGCTATAGCATTCTCAGTACAATACGGGTACGAACGGAAGCAAACATTCATGGAATGCTGAGCACTTTCATACCTTGCTCACCGTTGGCATTCTCTGCAGCAATTAAATATAAATTTGCACATATCATCGAATTCTTTTAAAATATCTATTATTGTGATCTAGGATTTCTTTTTACAATGTATTAGGTTATGAATAGATTAGGGGTGATCAAGGAACTTTTATACACCCCCACGCGTTCACCAGCTATCTTATACGAGTACATCCCGTCATCGAATAGGGGGTATTCAAAACTAAACACATTACATTTTATTTGTGTAACATAACAACTGAGTTTTACTTAGTTATTAACATCATACAATTCATCTAGATTGACCTTAATCCTTCATTGTAACCGTACACACACAAGTAACTATATCTGTATCTATATGTACTTATGTGCTTGTGTTTGTATAGCGTATTTGGGTGCGCGTGCATATGTGTGAGTACACGTATGTGTGTTTGTGCATGTATGTTTGTGTGTAAAGACACACACAAACACTCAAAGGAGTGCGTATCCGTCGTTCGTTCCGTTATCCTCAGAAAACACTCGGAGAATACTGTGACTGCAATTTTATTAAAAAGGCAAGCGCGGTCTCCGGCTCTCTTGCAACGGTGGCATTTAAATTGTTTTCTTCTACCTCATAGCCTTTGTTGCGCGCAGCTCGTAATGTTATAATACCTCACCAATATTAATATCAGATCTCATGACGTTATGGCCTAATATAATATAATTTAAACTCTAAAGATAAACAATTATTCTAGTTCTTTTTGTAAAAGTTTTCAACTAAATTACTAATACTTTTCGTAATATTGCAATTTATCATGTTATTTACGTATACATATTTATGTGTATCAGAATACATTATTTCATTTCCATACTTTTATATCTATCTTATATGTCTTTAAACTTTTTAAAAACATATTGGTTTATATAATTCGTATTTACTTGTGTTTATATTTAAAAAATCTTAGACAAATTGCAAATATCATAAAAGTTTGTGTTATTTCATTTCAAGTTACGAACGATGTACTTGAGATTAAAGCAGCTTTTCTTTTAAAAATAGTTGTTAGACACACATGAATACATATGTAGACGTATATACATATGTTGGTTTAAGCAATACTCACTAACACACTCATTACATTAACCTCACTGGACACACAACACCGAACCCCGGTCGTAAAACACAAATAAAATTGTACAGCGCCCAAATAAAAACCTGGCATACTTCATTGACAGTTTCACTTCCAATGTTTATTACCAGTTGTCGTTCAGTGCTGAATTGTGCTTGATAAAAGCGTATTCTATTTGCGCGGGGTCTCGCTACGAACAAAATTAAATGTGCCTCACTTGTGTATACGAGGGTTTCGTCAATATTAGACGGCGACTGGCACCCCGTCACCCCGACACCCCGCCATGCGTATCAGCTAAATGAATCCCGGACTGTCACCGAAAAGATCTCACGGGCTTAGGTCGCGCCTAAGCAAAATGACTCTCGTATACGCTATGTGGTCTATGTCGTATGTGTATGGGAATCATTGAATTATATGTGACGTTTAAAATGCAGCAGTAATATGTACCTATGTATTGTACACGTGACTTGTAAGTGGAAGCATTGTAATAATTAATTTTTACATTATGTTTTAATTATTGGGATCGATATTATATTTCATGTGTGTGTGTCTCTGTGTGTATGTGTATAATTAATCAAAGTAATATTACTGCATATTTTTTTTTCAACATAATTAAAAAATCCAATACAACGTTAGCACAGGCACGAACCGGAAGTAGTTTGTCGAATATTAAAAATCAAAAAAAAATCCTCAAGTTTAATGATTTTAAATAGAATTTATACTCAATTACTTTAAACTAAAATAGGTTATCATTTTATTGATAGCATCATCCGTTACTTTCACGGAACCAATGAAAATCAACTCTTCCGCGGTCAGCGAGTGAAATGTATGCGGTTATTATACATTAAGTAGGTACACGTGTTCTGCGAGTCTCCCCATTCACAAGAAACCGCAAAGTAGGCTTTGCGGAGAACCAAAGCAGAATCTACTTACTCCGATACAATCTGTGAACAGAACACATGGTGTATGATTTTACTGTTTATTTGCACTAAAGTTGTCAATAACTATAATATGATGCATATTCAGTGACGTTGCTTTAGGTATGGTTAAATAGAATTGAACGAAATGATAGAACGAGTAAATCAATAAATATTATCGAATACATAATGCTTTTTAAATTTAAAACCATGTAAAAACAATTTTTTTAATCGTTTTAAATATTAAAGAGATAAATCACCAATTCATATAATATATTCTACTGTCATGTAAATTATCCATCAATTTGAATAGCACTTGCAGTTTTCTCAAGGCATAACATAGCAAAGAATATCGTTTGATAAAATCCATTAATAATTCAAACACGATCAAAGCTGTTTGTGTTCTAATGCTTATCTAATCCGCGCCGCGTCCCGCGCTGGGTACGGAGACATAGACTCTCAAACTTTGTTAGTTATGACATTTTTATCAAGCGATATATTTATTATCGAACCTAGCCAATGCCCAGTGTCAAACAAGATCAAAGCTGTCTGTGTTCTAATGCTTATCTAATCCGCGCCGCGTCCTGCGCTGGGTACATAGATATAGACTCTCAAACTTTATTAGTTATGGCATATTTATCAAGCAATATATTTATTATGAAACCTAGCCAATGCCCTTTAAATATTAGTCGAATTTTATATCCAATTAGAAATTTACATACGAAGTCGTCTTATTTGCAAAGTTCTAAGCAAATAATGTTGCTAAAAGTTCAAATATTCAAATATCATTTATTCAAAATAGGTTCATTACAACACTTTTTGTACGTCAACATGAAACTACCACCGCTTCGGAAAATGCCTCGCTATGGAGTCTTCGGCGAAAGAAACTTTATCACACATAAAGCACGTATAAACATTTCCCTTTATTTCAGTTGAAATTACGCTTAGTTATATCCTTGTCCCAAAGTATCCAATGAACAAAATTTTATCTTCCAAACAAAAAACCTAGTGTTTATAGACGAACAGTGGACACAAGTTCGTTCCATGTCACACACGAAGCTCTTCGAATATTGTAATATTATTTGCTCACTTTGAGCAACCCTGTTAACCATAATATTTATTCAAACTTCTACGTCCGAGCCTCTCACAGACGTTCCTTGTAACGTATCTTTATGTATCCATCGCTTAACCCACGTTTGTTTACGTATAATACTATTGCAACTATTAGGTAAACTTACAGAACAATTCCAGTTCACTGGAATTCCATCATTCGTTCCCAATTGTATACTAGTTGTTGTTGTTGTATAACAGTAATGTAGCTTTTAACTATATAGAATATAATACGTTGAACAAATTGTTTACTGACTTATATTTCTTCGACGATAATAAATCGACACTATACTTACTTTGAAATGAATAATAAATAATTAGAAGAAAATATGTCAACGTGAACGGTGTACTTATAATAAAATTCTGTATGAATTATGTATGTCTGTACAAGTGAAATGAATTTGTCTGAAACATTTGAGTAATTCAGGAATAATTCAAGTGTAACATTAAACCTTATTCATTGCTATCAGAATGTGTTAGACCTGTCTGTTCATATCTTTGTTTCAACCAATGTCGCTCTGGGTCCGACGTAGCTTTAAGAAATGTCTGTTTGAATAAAAACATATTTCTCAGAAGACGCCACTCAGCAACTCATAAAAAAAATACGTTTACAGAACAATTTATGTAGGTGTGACTGTCTCGTTGGTCGAGTAATTTTGCAAGTGCGAATGCTGATTGAGAGGTTCCGAGTTCAAATCCTAGCGCGGATACTATTATTTTTTTTACTTGAATTTTTTTGTAGTGGGTCGGAGCCTGGATATTAGCCCGGTGTATGGCAATAGGCTCACCATCTACTCCATAGTCGGACGTAAACGTCGGTGAAACGTTGAAGTTTAGAACAGTCTTCTGTCTACCTCTTCTGGAATTACAGGTGTGAAGTTACGTTTTCGATTCCATTAACATTTATTAGATTATTCCATATAGCGTAAGTTTACATCGACTTTCGTCTGAGTGAAACTTGCTATCTCCCGAGTGTGCCATTTCTATGGAGTGCCCCGGGACTGCTAGGGTTAGCAGTCCCGGGGCACTCCATAGAAATGTTCACATGAAAAGTTATAACACATTAAAAGTCTAAAAGCCTCGTGTCTCACTACGACCGAAATATTAATCAAAATTACCCCTTACTTAATGCGTATAATACATAAGTTTTCTAACATCAACGACGTACTTTTCTACACTGAAAATTTGTTTGGCGAAAATTTAAACATGTCAGAACTCTAATGAGCCTAACTCACGCCAATTTTGAATTCGTAAAACTTCCAACTATACATGTTTTAATTTTCCGAATAGTTCAAACAGCCAAGAAAACGAATTTATTTAATACTGTAGTTTCGTTGTAGTAACATTCGAGTACCTATTGTGTGTATGATCTAAGATAAATACTTTTTATTCCTAGTGGCAACATGATAATATCAACAAATGTTTTAGACTGTGCATTCTAGAACTTTCCAATTACCAATGGAAGCTTCATTAATCTGCTACCAAAGTTACTAAAATCTAACTTCTACAACTTACCTACGAACATTAAACTGCTGTTATATGAACAAAACAAAGAAAATCCGTTGACATGATTTACAGCTCAGTTCACTTCGAGTAGCCTAGAATTCTATTGTTAGAGAGAATAACGTCCCCGTTTTGGGGGCAACTGAAGTGTCTGGAGAATTAAAGGACGCTCGAGGTGGACTTATAACAGTATAACACACATGCGAGACTTTACACTGCCATCTGAGCTATTGTCTCTCAAAATCAGTTTTGTGTCTCGCTAGTGATGACAACTGTACTAAAGGTCGGAAAACGTGAATATATTTAGTGTTATCCTTAATAAAATAAACTTTAGATGTGACGTGTAAATGCAGTAATTGTATAAACATCTGTTGAAAATAAATACAACGTTTTCTTAAAAGTTGCGTAGCAAGTTCCGGAACGTAGCCAATTCTTTCCTCCAGAGAAAAGTTATACTTCAAAAATGTTTTAATCATTTCGCACACGACTGCAGCTTGGAACGATATGTCAAAGTATAACGAATATGGAATTCTGAACGACTTAATTTCAATATACAAAATCAGCAAAATCTGATTCGTTACATACCTACATAGATATATTTAATTTTGATTAAGGCTACATAGATATCTGGTTTAGATGAAGTCGATACCTGCAAGTGTTCACATCAACATCATCATTATAATCAACCCTTGTAACATCCCACTGTTGGGCACGGGATTCCTCTCAGAGGAAGGTTAATCTGTAAAAAAATGGTTCTGATTGGACTCTACTCCTGTATATACTCTATATTCTAGTACCTACTTACTATACCTATAAATATATTTTAATATGTGAATGAACAATATTACGGCGTACATAAGAACGAGATATAGACATTTGTAATACCTAATTTATATAGACGGTTAAATTACCATTTTATTATAAATTTCTGGAGACGCCAAGTTATCACCATATTCATCCATACATATCCTTTTTACTAAAATAGTCACTCGTTTATTCACATACATTTAAAGCTTCTTTGTCATTAAATGTTTTTTTAAACTCACCCGATACGGAATCAGTCGCGTATTATATTAAATATGGTAACAAGTTTTTTTAAATTTCATGTACAATTACACCTAGTAAAAAGTCGTGGGCATTATTAACAAAGCGTTTATGGTAAGCATAAATTACTTTAAATGACCTAATATGCCATACAATAGGAGCATGTACCGGAATAAAAACAAAAAATTAATTTAAAGTGTAACTAAATTACTACTGCCATAGAGGACTTCGCTTTGTAAGTGCTTATTGGCAGACTTTACAGGGTATTATGGAACGTTATATGAACCAAGGTTCTCACACGAAATTTTATTTCAAAGTCATAGCGAGTTTTTCTTAAAACCTTTGGGATTTCACATCCAAAAAAAACTTATCAGCTGTGTAAATAATAATTTAAAAGCTGGTAAAATAGTCGCTAAGTCGCATGTGCGCCATGGTACTGGCTAACATCGTTCGTAATTCTTTGATACGCAGGAGGATTCCTTGTGTTACAATGAGTATTGAGCTCTAAATAAGAACGAGCAGGCTCTAATGGTTGGAGAATTCAGAAGGAACGTTAGGTGAGAGAATCACAAAACTTATATAGAATGGGAATATTGATGTATGAAGATATCAAGTGATACCATGACTTAGCAAAGTTTACTCAATAGGTTAGGTACTACCTGTTATAGGGGTCAGAAGTGTCCTAAACCGGTATGCGTGGTTTATATGTATACATAGAATGCAAAAGGTTTTATGGGTCACGTATCTACGCGTTATCGAGCTCGCTCTGTTAAGGTAATATGACAGACAAATAGACCTATCATGGACCTGCAGCCTCAGTTACGTACGCGTCCGATGCATAGTAAACGCAGGGACATACAAATCGATTGACATCATATAGCATTATTATAGGATTGATTGTAAGGATACAGAAGAATAAAAAACACGTGCAACGTGTTTACATCATCACTTTGATTAATGTTATCCGCAATGTAACGTTTCATAATATTACGTAATGTTTTAGAACAACGTTTTACAATAAATGCAATTACACCTTTTGGTCTCTGGATGTGTTTATGGAGGCGTTATACTTATACTGCCTAAAATACTCTACATCTATAATATCCATAGAAAAATTACGTGGTCCAAATAAAAACATAGGTAGTATCAGAAACTTGAAAAAAAATATTTTCTTGTTTGTCAAAGTGATACCTATTGAAATATTTATAGATAATGCGTTAAAAATACAATTTTAATAGTCAAATAATATATTTCTCATGTCAAGACAGTGATTAAAATCGATTACATTTTTTTTTTTTCAATTTTAAGTTACAACATTTTAAAATCCAATAAGATAATTTTTGGCTGTCTACGTGGGAAGTGGATATAGTAAGTTGAACAGGATCAAAATGTACGTAATGTTGTACGGGTTTTTGAGCGAATAGACTCGAGACTAACAAGAAAGAAGATTCTGATGAAAATAAGGGCTGGATAATCTTATAATTTCAGATTTTATTTACGTCAATAATTATTCAGAGCACAGCACTGACATATTACGAAATTGCGGACGCAACCTTAACGTCATTAAATTGTCAGATGTACGACAATGTGACATAATTATGATTTAATCGCTTTCATTACCGCCGTGACGTGGCGCAGATCAGGACGTAGATGAGCAACGCGTAAAATGTTAATAAACCACGGTTATAAAACTCGCATAAAACATGTAAGTACATGGACCGTGCGAACGCCGGAAATGAGATGGCATTTCCTACATTCCTATACGTTAAATTCCACGTATTCGCTTTAAAAGTAGTAAAAGCCCAGAGCTTGAAACTCTACTGCTCGGCCGGCCTAATGCTTAGTGCCGTGTGTCACCTACAAACATTTACCAACAATAACTCGCAACAGCTGTATCTTCTGATAGCCCGACAGGTACAATTCTAGATTGTGTTAAGTGCACACGAACTCAGTGTTGGCATAGAAATACATCAAATCTCAGTATAGGTATCGAAGAATATAATAATCATTTTTTTAATGATAAATTTTATATTCTAAGACAGTGGTTAATATTGTGGATGCGTAGAGCTGCTGTTCTAACGCAGTTACAAGTTCTATTTTATTTGAAGATACATAGAAACGAGTAAGCAGGAGCCATGGCCAATGCCACCTATGGACATATACAATCGTATACGATTATATAGGTAGGATTGTTAGTACCAATTACTGTGGCGAGGTTGTTAGAATTACAAAAGAATTATGTATGTATTATTCTACATCTCTGGAATCAAACGTTCAACACAAAATAAAAAAAACTGCATTAAGAAAATACATATAATTTATCACATTTTACATAATGTTTGTAATTGCAATAAAAATACGAATTTTACACATTCGATATAGATAGTTGATAAATGCATTAATATCGCAGACAGCAAAACACATTATCGTGTTATCAAACAATTATGTTACTGATATTCGCGACTCGCCGCCGTCAGATCCGATGTCTTAATACGCATTAAGCCGAGACAGTGGGACATCGTAAATTATATTTTAGCTGAGTTATCACACGATACGATAATATCGCGAGGGACTTTTTTGTATCCTGCATGTGGAATATAAAAATGTTTTACGTAATAATTATTAATTATTATTATTACATCCTCATGAAAATTCCATTTAGGAAACCACGTAAATTACGCGAATTCTTTAATAGAATTGCTTTAATGGTTTACTTTGCACCATTTCCTGCTTTTGCGCATATCCAATACCAGCTGCACAATGTCGGTTGAACTGGCATGGAACGTTCTAGAAAATTCAAAGAGCTTACCATGAATTCCGGTGGATATAGCAACAATATATGCATAGTTAAACTTCTCCCGCTCCTTCTCCTTACTTATATACAGCTGTCGCTAACAAAAACACGACACTAAGGCTCTCTTTTCGCACTTGGCATCCCTCGGCGAACATAAGGTGACGTAATCCCTAATCGCCTATCACATGTTACCGAAACGTGAAAGCTTGGTTATGAAAATATTTTTACATATTCAAAAGGCAAAAGCTAATACCATTCGACGTGGGTAATCTGGGTCGTCGTAAACTGACACCAGAAGCCCTCATTAATTATATTGAAAACTTTTTTTTATGCAAAACTGAAACGAAACGATTCATTAAGTTGATTGATGCCCCTAATATTTCTATGAGTAAGCATAATGAGCAGTCACTGAAATCAGTTGTTAAACTTATGTTACATAATATAATCATTTCTTAAACTTATCGTTTTACATAAAATTACATAATATTACATAATATTCAGCGAAATACAATTAATTTCAAGCCAGTATAAACTTATTATTATTAATCGCCGTACTTATAAAAAATACAACATACCTTATTCGCTTATAGAAGTCTCTTTCTTTTAGACTGACATTTAAATCAATATTTTTATGCGATTAATTGATTCTCTTAATGTGATCATGCAATAATACCATCATGCACAAATTACCAAACATGTTTAAAGACCTAACGGGCGTCTTCTACATACACAATATAATATAGCCATGAAACCATACTATACTGTACTATGTTCCCAGCCATCCCCATAGCCACTTGATTTGAACATGGTAATAACAATGATAAAATAAAACAGTAAAACATAAATCATGACACGTACTATCGTTGTATCGATAAAATACAGCCTCCAATGATGTATACAGTCGATCGTCTAAACAGTCAGCCGTGGGCAGGTCACTGACACGGATTTATGAGCCCGTTTAGCCCTGGGCGATCCTACCCGAGACGGATGACGGCTCGTATGGCGCGCTCATGACACGCGCCGCCAACGTTGGCCGGATATCCATCTGCCACCTACAGCGCAATTTGTCTCCCTTCCAAAAATATTTTCCATTACACATATTTTATTAACTCTTGTTTGAACAAGTGTGTCTAAACCTTTTTTGCCATTGTACTGGAGTGTGTTGTTAAATTAAGGTGTATTTTATAAGATTTTATTAGGTTTAACTTCCTCGTTGATCGTGTTGGTTGCAATTGCGATCGTCGAACGAGGACTTGTGAATACAAATCCCGGGTCGGGCACTGTTTGATTTTTCTAACTTAGATTTTCTAGTAGTGGCTCAGACTTTGAATATATGCTCGATATATGATTTACCATCTAGTCCGTAGCGGCATGTAAATGTAACTGATGAAACGTGATAATGTACCTACTATACTCCTCTGCCTGCCTGTTCGGAGATTACAGGCGTGAAGTTTCATTTATTAGGGCTGAAACACATGAACAAGTTATGTTGTAATGTAAATTTTCATATCAATAATTTTGAATAAATATAGATAAGTAATGTGTTATCGGACATATTCTTAGTTATAGTCTATTTAGCAATTTAAGTTAGAATTAAATTACTCATTATTAGCCTCGTAGGCTAGATCGTAATTTTTAAAAAGATTAAAAAATAATTTTGTAAATTTAAGTCGTGTACTTATTTCAAAAACGTAACTAAAAACGTAACTTCACGCCTGTAATCCCCGAAGATTTAGGCAGAGGAATGCAGAACACTCCCACGTTTCACTGGTTACGTTTACGTCCCACTATGGAATAGGTGGTGAGGCTATTGCCATGCATCGGGCACATATCCAGACTCCGAACCACTACTAGAAAATGTAAATTAGAAAATGTTTGTAGTGAAAAGGAAACCCTGATATACTGTAGGATTTTTTTAGTACATCGACATCATCATTCGCCTATTTATGTCACTACTGGACATGGGTTCTCCTGAGGGGTATGTCTATATTCCTCACGCTGGACATGTGAGTTGGTGCACGCAGAGCACAACCCTTTGCACCGCCTACGCTGCTATCCGTACGCGGCCAGCGCATGAGCTATGCTTAGACAAAGCGCGGGATTAAGTCTCCTCTTACAACACCTGTATACCGCCACGGGATAATATAGTACATAAAATATTTTTATTATACAGCCATTATATGTACATACAAAGTAACCGAGAACAACGATAAGAATCCCCGCTTATAATACTCCCATCAGTAACACAATACCTATTAATCCATTTGATGGCTATACTCGAGTATAGCAAGCAATCAATAATGTGATGTCATCAGTATTAGAGAAACAAGTAGCTCCTGCCTGCGCGCCTTTCCATTAATAAACATGACATGGTTCCGTAATAACACAATTAATACGGATATGGAAGACGGACAGTTTTTATGATCGGATTAACATAGGCACAATCGGTTGTGTGTAATGTACGAGGCAATGGAACAAGATTGGTGGATATGAGGTAATAATATTAGATTAGTTTACTGGCAATCGTGTCATATTTCCTGAGTAAAATCACGCCTGTTATACCCGAAGAGATAGGCAGAACAGTCTAGCTCTAGTACACTCCCACGTTTCACCAGTCACGTTTACGTTACGT
>DWFO01003177.1:0-12623 GCA_018246595.1 Mimoniades nurscia nurscia | reverse complement strand
TTGAACATTCCCACGTTTCACCACTTACGTTTACGTCCCACTACGGAATAGGTGGTGCCCCTATTGCCATACACCGGACATATATCCAGACTCCAAGCTACTACTAGAAAGTCTAAATCAGAAAAATTTAGTAGTGCCCTACCATGGAATTGAACTCAGGACTTTCCGATTTGCAGTCGCATTTTCTACCAACATGACCAACGAGGCAGTCAACAACAATCAAGTTTAAAGTTATATTAAAACGATAATACTCAAAAAAAGGCCCCAGAACCAATGGCTTATAGCTATAATACTACTAAATAAGGCTATAGATAGCAACTACAGACCAATAATTACGCCTGTTTTCGTCAGAGACATTATATTGTACAAATGATGATTTATTTTAGCTGGCGTATTTTCTCAGATAAGATTATTTAAATTGTAAGTTTAATTGAGTTTTAGTTAGGTACTCGTGAACTTCGTATATAAGAGTCTTTAGGCCGCAAGCGATTAGTTTTTGTGGGTAAAATACTTTTATTTTTTAAAACATTATTTTCATTCAAAATTTTATCTCTTATAAACGATTTTCCAAGTTTGTGAATTTAAATACATTAAGAAAAAAAATATTTTCAGACACTACGCTCGGCCGTTTAATTCTAAATTGAGCAAAGACATGGTAACTAAAAAGCAAACTTACATAGGAATACAAGAAATGTATAAAGGCACGGATTAAAATTTGTGCTCGTTATATAAATATATATGTATATTTCTTCGGGGCGGGAATCGACCCCACAACCACCGACTTGGAGGGCAGTGCCACTGATCTCCAAGTTTACGACGGCTTCAATATTACGACGGCTAAATGACTTCATGCCACTTTGTCATTACCTTTTCATTTTTAAGATTGTTCCATTAATATGCATAAGTGAACAACCCAACTAAATAATTTGAACTACCCTTCATAGTCACTTAGTAAACACATGTATGTATGTATGTACGTAAACAAAATCGAATTCATATTCATACAGACGCTATTTGCCTATAAAGTGGGACGAACCTACAACTAAATTGGGGCTTAATTTTATTCACTTAACGTAGCGGTCTTGTTAAGCTCTCTCGGAGGTCTTTAGGACGATACAAAAACATAAAACAGACCGGTTCGCCTCAAATCCACATTTCCATCTGCCCTCGCTCGAGAGCTGCTTCTAAAATTATGGACACTAATATCCAGTAATATTCTTGTTGTTCAAGCTTATCAAACAAATTTTGTTAAGAAACGGTATTTCAACATTAGTTTCCCACGTCATTATCAACACTTATCTTTTGGCACCTGAACATCTCTTGTCTTAATAACATGGGTTTTGGCCGTGGTCAACCTCGCCGGTCTACTGCGAGTTACCAGGGTTCACATGCCTTAAATATCACCAGTGTCACTGAGGATTCCAACCTTTTATTCCCGAAGTAAGAGGCTGGGTCTTAACGATTCAGCTGTCAAATTCTACTCCATAACAAATACACTAAATAACAGTCAAATTCACGCCAGTCTCTGGGACGTTTTTCACTGATCCAAACTATAGTCTTAGTCTTCACGCACATGATAGGTACAGAAACAGTAGGCAAAAGATATATTTCATTAATAAAATGACGTACCTACACTACAGTAGGTAATACTTCAACAAAGCGACTTTAATATGAAGCCAAGGATTCGGGAAACATACAAACCTTTGTGTGTATAACTTTCCAAGCCCGTGTTTTCTGCGTATTGTTGTGTATTTTGAAACTAGGAAAGACTAAACTTAGCATTAACTTCCTCAGCTGAGGTACCCTTGTACATATTCTGGCCGCATAAGGGGCATTTGTTGTCCTACAAAAAATCAACCACACGTCTCGGGCACTTTTTCATATATACTATGTATTTATACTTAGCGAACATTAAATAAAGCTTATTATAACTTTCACGAAGTTCCACAACTAATCGGCTAACTCTTACAAGTTAGCCAACTGAACATTAACAACAGCGAAGAATGAGTTACTAAGTAGTGAAAGCTTATAGTAGTAGTCTACCAGTTCAAAGTCGCTCAGTGAGCTATGGAGCGAGCTATGTCCGGAATGTCTTTGAATGATAAGATCAGAAAAATTACTATCCGACAGAGAACCGGAGTTATCGATATAGCTAAAATGATCAGCTCGTTGAACTGGCAATGGGCTGGTCATATTTGCGTAGTATAGGACGCCCTCCGGCCACGTCTGTAAAAGGCTGCAGGATGAAGCTGGATGCGGCACACCGAGGACAGGGCACGATGGCGCTCTTTGGGATAATCCAATGTCTAGCTGTAGACTGAAATAGGCTCATGATGATGAAAATTATGAAAGCTTATAAATATTTCATTCATTGCGGTCATTTTGAAATACAGTTTTTAATTAGAATTCTTCAGATCAATTCTTTGATGGATTCTTACGATTAATAGCATCGACCTCGTTGCATGTGACACGGGTGACCTTGAGTGGTTCGTTACGATAGAGTACCGTCCTCGGTCCTCAGCACATCGAGACGACAGCATCTATAAAAACTGTTTAATACTGTACTGCATTGTGGAAACATACATGCCTAATGAGTTTTCTAATGTGTCATAGATCAACCACAATATTTTCATTTAACTAACTTACTTTTCTTTTGACGCTACATCGTCTGGTATCTGACATCATGCTAGTATGTGGCGCGAATAGTTCTGGATTCGAACCCGGGCAAATATCGGAATGAGCAATTTAATTGTCTGTTTGGGTCTGGCTATATGTGTGATCATAACATCCTAGTATATCCACAACACCCACGACACGGATGACGTCATTATCAAAATCAAAAATTTATAACTCTTCGACATTCCAATTTAAAATTGTATTCCCCTAATTTGTTTTATTCGAACAATAAAGTCAGATATTCCAAAATATTGCGTCAATTATCAGATTGGACGCCTCGGGCGATGGGGCTTACGTGTTCGCTGGCCCAACGACGTATACAATTTTTGGAGTCTCATTAGCTATACGAAGAGAAAAAATACCAGTATCCATTTCCACGGTATACTCCAAGAGGAAACAATAACAAGAGAACATTGTTTTTACACTTTTCACTTTTTCCTTGTTTGAAGTTTGCAAGTCTGAAATATTAATTAAAGTCAAAGTTGGATATACACCGGCGTCGTAATTCTTCAGGTGAATAATGGATTTCGGAACGTAAAAACTATTGTTAGATATTCTCATCCTTACCTTTCCTATAGTTCTTTGTGTCTTTTTTCTAGTCTTCACACGGTATACATATCTATGTTTATGTTATATAAGCGGATATGGAAGCATTTTAGCTTAACCTATTTCTACCACTGAGTAAAATTTTTATACTGCTATTTTCTATATTAGGCTTGAAGCATTTCTACTTAATCCCCAGATGAAGTAATGCGTTCCTGACCGATGTCAAGAAGAAACAATAATAAAACATTTGTATAGAAGTAATTAAAATACTTGTTTTGTCTACAAACTACCTCATAGTAACTGAGAACTTACTATCAGGTAGGGTTCAGGTAAAGTTCTCATTTCTAAGCATAAAAAAGAATTTTACAGTAATCCACGAGCTTTCAATAATCAATTTGAATTTGACTCGGAAATTCAAAATGAACATTTGAAACAGTTTCACTATTTTCAGATTTGTGTTAGTATATAGAAATAAAACCCTTAAGTGTTTATAATTTACTATTAATCCCTTTCCGAAAAACCTAAAATTTTTATATCAGCTAAGAGCTCGTGTTTGACTACAATCTCAACTAATGGTGCTCTAAACGTAGTAGGCTGGCCAACAACCAAATAATCGTAGTTGCCGTTCGTCCTAGTAACAAGTCAAAGCCGAAACAATAAATCTGGTACCAATTTACTATTAAACGGTAAAGATAAAAACATTTTGTAGGTACATAATCCGCTATGTTTAATTATTTTGTAGGTACATAATCCGCTATGTTTAATTATTTTGTAGGTACATAATCCGCTACGTTTAATTATTTACGAACGACGGCAATTATGAAAATTTACACGAGAGCTCTCGTATACGACGCCAACTCCACGTAATGGCCATCCAAAACACCGAAATGCGCGCAAAATATTTTCCTCAAATGGTTATTCATACAAGGACATGCCGAATGTGGGATACTTAACCTTGTAACGAAATTTGGTTATATGCATCGTCTAAGTACGTTGCTGTTTGGCAGGACTAGCAAGAACGTGTTTGTTATTTAAAACGTAAATAAATTTAAAAAAAAATCACATGTTTCAACTGGTAACTAATTTCGTTTCAAATTTTAAAAACGATCCAATCGTATGTATCGGTGTTTAAGGACTCAAACCATGATTTTCTTAAATTCCAGATGTAAATTTAAATAACCTCCTCTGCAAACCTCTTCGGGGATTACAGGCGTGTTACGCTTTGTACGCGTAGGTTAAATATATTAAACTACCCCAGCGATTCTTTTGTACGTCAAATACTTTGGGGGCCGTGTAATAAATTTGGTATTCATTTACGACTCAGCAATTTCATTGTATTTCAGATCGTCGATTTTCTCAAGTCAATAGGCATCTATAGCCGGAATTATGTCCCATGGACATTTTTATGTTTATCTGTGATTTTGTTTATTAAAAAGACAAAATAATAAATGGTTTTTGAAATATATTATAATCGTAGAAAAAAGAATTGTTTCAGGTAATATTTTAAATTTGAATGTATTTTTTATGTATTTCCAATAAAAATACATATTTAGCGAAATTTAGGTTGCTAAGGGAATTAGGTGGTTATTCAATTGGTAGAAATATCTATTTAAAAATAATTTGACCTACCCGGGGAACTTGAAGCCAATGGCAAATTATTTGAAATATGTAGCATAATTTAAATTGAGAACAGTAGGTACCTAATCGTAATCAAATTAATACCTTCGAGTCTGGATTTGTGCCCCGTGAATGGCAATAGGCTTGAACGTATAACGGAATTGCTGAAGCGTGGGAACACTCTTCACATTTCTTGTCGAGCAGTTCATTAAAAGAATAATGAAAAATAATTAGATATTAAAAAATAAAAAGACACTGTGTGATATAATAAATAACCATTCACTTAAAAACTACTGAACGTAGGTAACTAATTATTTTGAAATCTGAACGATATATGCATATTGTACCTACAAGTGAACATCTAAACTAAAAACTATTATCTGAACTCACAATTACCTGCACAAAAAATGATAATCATAATGAAAAATGTTAATTTTATGCGTCTTACAATTTGCCACTTACGAGTAGGTGTTACTTTGTATACTTAGAACTCAAATCGACTACCACTATACTAGTATACTTAGAAATCAAATCGACTCTTTGTGTTTCAGCCTTAATTTGAAATTTAAAACCAACCAATGAATAATGTAACCATAATTGAAGGCCCATAGAGATATCTGGGTTAATCCACAAAAAAAAAATACTTGACCCAAATAGCGTAATTCAAGATAAATCCAAGTATAATGCGTTCGTAACACGATTCTATTACGGATAAAGCATTTGCGGCTACTTACAAAGCGATCAACGCAAATGATCTTTGTCTTACGAACGACACTTGGTGAGTTTCTCATGTTCGGAGGCGATCAGACGAATCGATCGTGGGCAGGAAATATTTGAAGAAATGGTGCTGAAAATGTTGTTGCAAATTATCTGTCTTACTTACTTTGTAACATCACGCCTGTAATCCCCGAACATGTAGGCAGAGGAATGTAGAACATTCCCACATTTCACCAGTTACTTTTAAGTCCCACGATGGAATAGCTGGTGAGCCTATTGGCCATATACCGGGCACATGTCCAGATTCCGAGCCACTACTATAAAATCCAAATTAGAAATTTTTTAGTAGTGTCCGACCCGGGAATCGAACCCAGGTCCTCTCGTTCGGCAGTTGCAATTGCAACCAACACGACCAACGAGGCAGTCAACTTACTTACTTTATAATATAATAATAGTGAATCTAAGTGAAACAATAGAGGGATTGGATAGAATAAACATGCAGAAATGTTTGCTATCTCAGCTACAATGATGTTACGAGAAATGTCGTAATATTTTATGTATAATCTAAGAGGATTATCTGGTAAAAAGCATCTTGGAAATTTTCCTGTTTACGTTCTAAAGAAATTAGGTTTTCTCTCAAGAGTTTTGATCTTGGTTGGCCTATTTTGTACGTTCATCTCATCGTTTATAAGATTTGCGGAAAGCTTTGGAAATTACGGTTTAAAAAACGTTAATATTAAAATTCTTAAAAGAACGTATTCCATCTCTTACCGCTTCATGGAATTTGACATTTAATAATATGCATACGCTATGAATGATTAAGATGTATTGACAGCAATTTTCTAACTTCCTTCTACTAGGCATGGATTTTTATAATGATTTCTCGGAGATCTGAAGTTTTGAGGTCTCTTATGATGTGGAGCGACGGAATGAGATTTTTAGAATTTTACAACTCGTCAACTATACCGTCAAGGTTTATTAACTGTTGTAACATTAGACTGCTTAACCTACCCTCACAACTTCCTTTTTCGACATTGCTTAACTTTACAAATCGTTTACGACTTGCAAGACATTATATAAGTAGTAAAGTAAACGAGATATCGTACAGAAAGAAAGAAGGCGAGAAATGTGAGGTTCCGCTCCACTGAGCTCAGCTTTTACACGAACTACCGTTTTTTGTATTGAAGTTTTCACTTCAAATACACTTGGTTTATGATTACGATATTAACACGTTGAAAGACTTATGAGATATTTTTATTATTATGTTGTATTTATTGTAATTATTTATTGTGTATTGATATATTCTTCTCAAATTCTCTTGTATTATTTAGTTCTTCTCTACTATTAATTTTGGTTCAATAGATTGACAAACTTCGAAATTCCAGTCTACTGTAAAATACTATGTACTATATTAACGCATAACGTTCCCACATTCTGCGTATTCTTATAACAAACGTCACTTGACATTTCGATAATTCTCCTACAATATTCAAACTATATTTTTTTTATATCGAATGTATAGACCTCTTCAGCTTATGTAATAATTAGTTCCATTTGAAGTATATTTCCTATAATAATGTTTTTATTTTGTTAATTATCTAAAATGGAAGTGCTCTGAACTTTACGTCGAAGGCCACTTAAGTTCGCAATGTAATTAATATATCTAATTAAGTACAAAGTATGTTATAATTAAAACTTTTCATCAATAAATTAAAATCAAACGAACACGCTCCATTGTGAATTCTAAATGAAATTTAGGGTTGGCAATAGACAAGTAACTGAATTTGTAATAAAGTCCATTTCATACGATAATACTGCTCAAGAGATTAAAAGAGTTCAATATTACGAAAATGACAATGATAATCCAAACGTAACTTCATACGAAATTTGTTATAAAATGCTCTTTGCTTGGCAACTCTCGCGCCAACCTTAGACATGCCGTTAACCGCTGACTGTGTTCACACAGCACATTTTTTTTTTGCCTTCAAATAAATCATGAAAATGTTGTACCGACTTACAACAGTTGAATGCAAAGGGATGATACATGATATACTTAAATGTATCAACAATGCAATTTCGTTTTGTCTTTTAATATCATAATTACCCACTATTGATCTTAATTTGCATACTTACATAAAGAATTTAAGAATAACTATAATATTTAAAAAAATGAGATAATATGAGTGTACGTAAGGTAATAAATTGTGTCAATAGTTATCAATCGTGGTCGATCTTCCGATTTTTTAATATACCGAATTTTCCGTAGCAGTGGTAGTTTCATTTTGATGTGCAAAAAGTGTTCTAATGAACCAATTTTGAATAAATTCAATTTGAATTTGAATTATTTTCAAGAGAACAGTAAATATACTTAAATATCCAGTGTTTCGTGACACAGATTCCTGACCGCGCTGTTATCCTTGACGTAATCCTCGTTAGATAACGTTCCATATAATCCGTGGTTCCTAACATTCAGAAATATTATCGGGAACCTCAGCGTTGATTTTATATATATTTTTTTAAAAGTTGATTTTAAAAGTTGATTTAAAAAATATACTTTCCGTGTTTAACTCAAAAAACTTAAGTGCACTATGTAAAAGATAAAATAATAGGAAGATTCTCTACTTCTCTCTCTACCTCTGGTTTTTCTAGAAGCAATTAATTGAAGAAGCTCCTTAGTATAATTTCGAAAAAGTAATGTTGTCTCAGCGACTTTATTTTCCTATTTTTATTCCAGGCTGCTTCTTAGAAAAGTAATCGATCAAACTTAATCATAGTAGGATACTACTACTACTACTATTTATATTTTATTAAGGTCACGTTTAGTCCCTTGCATGAAAACAAAACCTTTGTAAGCTGGAAAGCTAATAAATCTTACTCAGAGTAGGAAAAGGTACAGTGTGGTTTAAGATATGGGTAATATTTTTTACACAACATATTTCTTTCTTATTATTTAAATTGATGTTTTTCGAAGTAGGGATGAAATGCTCAGTTACTTTTGGTATTAATAAAGATCTACTTATATTTACTACCACTAAATTTTCTAATTTAAATTTTCTAGTAGGTACCTCTTCGGGGATGACTGGCGTGATGTTACGTTTATTATTATTATTATTCACTCAGGAAAAACCATGGTTCATGGTTGCTTTAAAACTAATTTCGTTTAAGACACTCAAATGATAGACCGGATGCTTTAAAAGCCGTCATGATTGTAAAATGTTCTTTTTAAAATTTGTCATGTTAAACAAGTCAGAAATAATGTGGCTCATTGTACACCAAAACGAAACGCCTGTTGGTAATATCGTTCTGGCATTTGTAGATTTAGTGGTTAGACTCTCTGGCCCAACGACTGCATTTCCATCCCAGATCTACTCGTAACTTAGATCTTTTTAATTGATTTCGCGATTTTACATAAATAATAATTATCCGCTATATTTAGAGTACCTACTATAACGGCAGAATTTTAAATTTTACATCGTAAATGTAAGTATATGTTATTTCATATATGTGTCTGTCTATACATTTATTGTAAGTATGTCTTTATGTAAATGTATTTGTGATTCTGAGATAAGCTCTTTCCATCAGCCAGAGTAGCCTGGAATGATTTATATACTTCCTTAAATACGCCCTTCTACTCCGTAGGTTATTGTGGTACAAAGAAATGCACAAATTAAGCAAATGTTACTTTTTTATTCATATATTATATTAATAACAGCCAGCCGCAAATGTTTCACCTAAGAGTAAAGTTCCTTACAAGAAAGTCTATGTTTTAATAATAATAATACCAAAACCAAATGTCGGTAATTGCGTGAAACTCGACTAAATGTCACGATGGCTTACATCAACCTACTATTAATTTTCTAAGAGCAACTTGTCTCACTGCGGGCGGATAGCGAAAGCGACGAATAGTTGGTATATCTTTTATAAAATTAAAACAATTGTTTAGTGGCTATTGTAAAGCAAAAAATTTTTTTTTGTTATGATTTAAAGTATAAAAAATTACAGAAATGACAGAAGAAATTCATAAAATAATCAAGAATTTATTTAACGTACATCATCTTTTCTACATCTACGATTGTCATTTCATCAGCGATGCAGGGAGTATTACACATTCCATAATTTCATATTGGATTTATGGTTATCAGTGCGCGAAAATAGGTTAGAAGGATTGTTTATCAGAGAAGGATGATAACTCTGACTCAACTCGGAGAGTAGGTTCGTGTGATCTGTATTGAGCTGTGAGCAAGCGGGACTTGGTTACAAATGCATGCATTACTTAACGGCTACTTGTTATGTTATAACGTTAAGTACTCGTACGATATATGAGGTCCAGAGATTTTATAGTTTATCCAATCACGTTTACAGAGAAAGCTATTTTATGTATGAAAGGAAAGATTATTGTAGAAGGACGTCCGGGCTAAAAGCATGGAAATGTGTGGCACTCTGTGCTCTGTGTCCACCTTCTAAAGGACCGGCATGACGAAGTAATAATAAAAATTTCTTTAGATACACTTCCTGAATAACATAACGATTTTCTACTGTTCAACACGCTCACCACTTATTCCATAGTGGGACGTGAACGTAACTGGTGAAACGTGGGAGTGTTCTACATTCCTCTGCCTACCTCTTCGGGGATTACAGGCGTGAAGATACTCAAAAAACGTAACATCATGCCTGTGGTACCCGGAGAGGTAGGCAGAGAAGTGAATTATACTACTACGTTTCACCAACAAACTCGTACCGTAGGTAATCCGGGGTTTGAGCCCAGGACCTATCAATAAACAGTCGAAATATTATGAAAACCGTAAAAACCAGAAGTAAAATTATCTAATTATACACTTAGGTTCTATAGAACCTTTTAACTTCAAGTATGAGTAGAATCAGCTGTTTGAAAGGGCAAAATAAAACATACAATCCTCAATTGGTTAGTCATCCTACGAATTGCATATATTTACAAGGTATATTTTTTGCGGTAAACCCTTACAATAAGGGTCTCTAAAAATGGTTTACCTCCTTTAGCTTGAAAGAAGCAATAAGTTCTATAAAAATAATTAATTACTTGTAAATAGAAGACGAAATGCAATCGACGTACCGTATATTTGCCTGCTTTAAGTATTTCGCTTTAGAAACCTGAGTTAATCGTTTTGTGTTGAATATCATTCAATTAGTGCAAGAAAATACGGTTGCCATTAAAATTAAATTGATCCAATTGAACTCCAATATTGCTTTTCTTAAAATACCTATTAATATTATACCTAATAATATTTTCCTAATAATAACTATACCTAATAATATTTTCATATACCTAGATGAATGAGGAAATGTCTCTTAACGAGTTATTTTTGTCTGAGTATAACTGTTTTTAAATATAATTGACATCACGCCCGTAATCCCCGAAGCAGTAGGCAGAGGAATATAGTATACTCACGTTTCACCAGCTACGTTTATGTTTCAGTATGGAATTCGTGTGGAACTTTTTGTCATACACCGACACATTTTCATACTTCGAGCCACTACTAGAAAATCTAAATTAGAAAAATGCAATAGTGCCCGACGCGGGATTTGAAACGAAGATCTCCTGATTGGTAGTCGCCCTTGCAGCCATGATTAGAAAATTATAACTTTATGTATTTTGCAGTATAAAAATGCTTTGTTTCTTATTGTCACCAATTTTGACCATGATTCTAAAAACTTTGGTATCATGAACAAATCTTCGTCAGTATCCATCTAGTCTAGTGAGACAGACCGGCTCGTTTACTATAATTGTCACTCTAAACTTGTTTATAACTATGATAAATACACATTGAAGTTGGAGCATATTTTGACGACAATGCTTTCGTCGTGGTTATAAATAAAGCTCGCGGACTGTTCTTGACACATAATTTTCAGACCCTTAAAAATATCCATACATATACACTGAGTCATTCAGTTCTGTCGTGGTGTTGTCGCCCGACCAGTCCACCTCGCACTACTGCTCGTGTAGCCAGGCGTGTTTACAGCCCAGTGTGGTTCTCGTCTCACGCTCATAGTACACCTTCCTTACAATAGCTTTCCACATTATAGACGTGATTATAATAAATATAATTATTTTAACTGCGTTCATGTACTCGTACATTAAAATAATGTTTTAAATTTACAGTTGTAATCTTCAATTTGTTTTAATTTATCCTTCATATTGTTTATTATCCCACTGTTAAAGATAGCCTTGTTGGTCGAGTGGCATCAAGCGCGACTGCGTGTCGACAGGTGCTGGATTTAATTGCTGGGTCGGGTATTACTCGATTTTTCTACTTTAGATTATTAGTAGAAAATTCTAGTAGGGGCTTGCAGTCTAGATTTGTGCTCGGTGTATGGCAAGAGGCACAGCCCCTATTGCATAGCCGGAGGTAAACATTAGTGGCAAAACGTAGAAGTATACTACACTCCTCTGTCTACCTCTTCGGGGATAGCAGGCGTAAAGTTAGGTTTGTTAAAGACATACGTACTGCCAAGGTTTTGTTTACTCGTATACAATTTGCAAGACATATAAATGAATTTGTACATTTCAGGCCAACTATAGGTACTCTAATTCATACATACAATTATATTCATATACATTCATACATACATACAATTTAATTACCGCTACAATACCGGGAACTTTAATTCTATATGTACTCTTCATAAACGAACTCACCAGCAAATAACCCGGTTATCCCGTCGAGGTATACCTAGAACTATAGTTCTTACTAATGTCTGAGTACACAACTCAATACCTACGTGAAAACGACTAAAGCATTATCAAAAACCATAACACTTATGGTTGTGGTTATCGTCTAAACGCATCTAGCTTTAAGAACTCATATCGATTATCTCAATCTGTTAACATGGTAAAGCTCTGTTTAATGTTAGGCGGAAAAGTGGCGAATATGAAAATAACGGAGAATTTTTATAATGTATAAATTTGTTGGTCGTGTTGGTTGCAAGTGCGACTGCCGAGCGGGAGGTCCCGGATTCGATTCCCGGGTCGAACACTACAAAATTTTCTAATTTAGATTTTCTAGTAGTGGTTCGAAGTCTGGATAAGTGCC
>DWFO01003176.1:0-12624 GCA_018246595.1 Mimoniades nurscia nurscia | reverse complement strand
TATAACCCAATGAGAATGTAACCCAATGGGAATGTAACCCAATGGGAATAGAACTCACGATTCTCGACTCAGCAGTCAGTTTCACCAACTACTAAACCAATGGGCCAATCAACAGACAGGTCTGAAACTAAAAATTTCTGTTATCACATTGTAACATGCGTGATCACAATAAAAGTTAACAGGGTCGTAGCCAAGGTTACATGAGTTACTAAATCGAAGTAAGGTAAATGTAGATATGTTACAAGCAAAAACAAATCACTACCGTTTTGTTTGGCCCGCACAGCCTGTTCCTATTTTCCTCTTATATTTATCATATTTTAAAATTCACTCATCAATTTCCAAAATGCTATACATCGTATGACTCTAAAAGATAATGAGAGAGAAGAGATTTGCGCTAAAAGATAACGAATTGACTCGTTTAACGTACAATTGTAAAACCGTCGGGCGGAGCACCCTTACGAGCTAATTACTCGGGTTGCTTAGGGGTGTTTTCACAAGGGCAGTACCTTGTTACAAGGGCAACTGATATAGGGAATGTACTAATTCATTCATTTGCGCAAAGCGTGTTTATACATACAACGTTGTATTTGTAATTAAGCAGTTTTTTTACAAAAATAAATAGTAACTAAAGTGACGTAGCGACTAGTTAAAAAAAACATTGGTTAAATTTTAAGTATACCCCTATTTAAAATATAATACTTTTGTTACTGAGTAATTGTTTCATTTAGTTTTAATACACTTTAGTTTAAAAATCATGTAGAGCAAAAATTAAACAAGGACAAAAAAAAATCAATTGACAAAAGGTAACAGTCTAACATTTATAATGATAAACTTAACGTAACGTAATTTCACGCCTATAATCCCCGAAGAAATAGGAAGAGGAATGTAGTACATTCGAACGTTCCACGTTCACGTCCCATTATAGAATAAGTGAGCCTATTGCCATACACAGAGCACGTTTCCAAACTCCGAGTCACTGCTACCCCCCCATTCACGTCCAGAAATTTGAATCCAGGACCTTCCAATAAGCAGTCGGGCTTGCAACCAACTCGACCAACGAGGCAGTTAAACTTCTGTCTACAAATCTCAAAGAATGACTATCTGTATTAACACCGTGAAATGATTTTATTACAACTAAGGTGGCATAGCTTGCAAAAGTAAAATGAAAAATGATGGAAAAAAAAAGATCTTTTAACGACGGATCTAAACCTTGTTTTACAGCGCATCCTCAACAAAGCAATGGTTCTTTGATAATAAAAGATATTTTAAAAGAGGTAGTATATTTTTATAGGAATAAAGTATCTGACACACCTACACCATACTGAAGCGGAAGCAGTCGCTGAATTGACTCACCGACGCAACTAAATATACATATGAGTATGTAATCAATGCGTAAGGTTAAATGAGTTATTCAGGTAACTTAGTAAGAACAGTTAGGACCTACTGATTTAAATAAAAGCATTATATCCCAAACGTTCAGGATTCAGAAAACGGATTACTCCAAAAGTGCAGAAAAGGTCAAAATTCTAGTAAACTTTTTTCTACCAGTAAATTGCCTTTAGTGCTGCTCAAGATTTTGCTACTAATGCTAGAGTGCTTGGGTTATTGAATAATACTTTAAAAGGTTTTAAATGTTAATGAATACTCGGCGCACTGTCCCAGACTACTTTGATATATCTTTACATCCTATCCTAAATCTATCTTATCCTAAAAAAAAAATACGTTGCCAGAATATACAAAAAATATGAGAGTCCACTTCCGTAAACATTTGATTAAACTTGATCTGCGTGAATAATATACTTTTTTGTTTAACTGTTTTACCAATGTTTGGTGTCAGGGTGGTGTAAGAATACATTCCCCGACCCCGTGCTGGGATACAGGGTGTTGTAAGAGGCGATTAAACCCGGCGCTGGCAGATCGCGATATGCTGTATCGGACCTAGGTACAGTTACATGACCGCTGACTGTGGGCAGTAGCGTAGATTGTGGGAGAACAGGTGCTTCCCAATCCTGAACCCGCCCGCCCAGCGCGGGGACTATGGGCTTAACCTTACATAGAAGGCCAATGGCCAGAAGTGAACTGCAATATGCTGATGATGATGATGATTTTGGCCCATGGCTACTCGCATTTCTTAGTAACAAATTATTACTTTCCTCCTGGTTTATGTTTCAATCAGTTTTTATATTACTATCGCTTCCGCTGCCACGATCGCTCAGTTGTGGGTGCACCTTTAAATTTCGCCGTTGAGGTCGGACGTGATGTTCCATTTGAAACGAAATTAAAATTCCAGTTATTATTTCACGGAGCTCGTTAAAAGGAGTTTTTGATATAAACTCCCATTTTGTTCCTTTGCGTTACCCACGCGGATAATTAATGATGTTATCTTAGATCATTAAATGCGTAATGCTATAAAAATACATGTTATTATATACAATTATAAATACGATTTCAATTATGTGTAGAAGTATTACGAGCTATGATTGAGTTAACTGGAACGGAAAATTGTAAGAGGATAATGTTTTCGTTCTTAAATTCGTTTTTAGTCTAATTCTTGAATTTATTGAAATAAACATAATTTCGTTAAGTAATAATAATGACTGCCTCGTTGATCGTATTGGTTGCAAGTGCGACACCGATCGGGTGGTCCTGGGTTGAATTCCCGGGTCGAGCACCTGCATCCATGGCGTTTAGTAAAAAAAAATTGAAATGTGTAATAAACAACCTACCTTTTCAGTTACTTGCACGTGTCATAAATAATTAATTTATTATTTGCTGTCAAAAAATTTATGTTATTATAAAAACAATAATTAATATTAATAATAACGCCACTAACAAAAATCATATTAATGTCCATTCATAGTTACCTACTTCAAATGAAAAATGTTTTTTTAGATAAAAAATGTGGTGAATATAATGTCAATGAATAAATATTTTATGAAAATATTGTCAAGTTTTGTCGCAATAGCAGTCCTTAACTATATAGAATCATTTTTCAGTAAGCTTACTTTTGATTCGTTTCCTGAATTTCATAAAGTTGTTATCATTGAAGTGATCTGATAGATGTTTTAAAATTTTCAGAGCCATGTTAGAGCTCATTTTAGAAGTCACAAATTTCCTCCCCATCTCCCATTTCCGAGTACAATGATCTTATATACGTTGTTATTTTTACAAAACTTCAACTTATGATAGTTTTATTTTAATTTCTTGCACTCTAACCACTGTCGTTTTCTGCAACAAATTCCGTCAATGTCTCTAAAAGTATAACACAAACAAAAAGCACATCATAAATGGAAACGTGGCTATTCTGTCAGACCCTTAAAACTCGACTCTTTAAACACCGTACGATCACAAAAAATAAAACCACAGCTTGGGCCTACTTTCCCGTTCAACGTTGAACGCAATCGATTGCGCACAAGAGAGTCTCTCGGGGAGAGTGCTTGAGGATCGTGAAATTGATCATGGTTACTGTGGGATAAATGATGTTTAGTTGCAGGGATAAAAAAATGTTTTCAGTGACTTTTTGTTTACAATCATTCCTGTTATTCGTGGGATTTATTGGGTTTCCACGTTGTTTACAGTCTGATGAAGGAAGGCTTTAAATCATGACTGATACATTGTAACTTGTTACACTGTTATCTAACAGATTTTCACATCAAGTGCGTGACTGATCTGACGAGTACGTTATTGTTGAGATTAATTATATTTTTTACAGCCGCAATCATGTTGTAACTCGCCACATCCGGCTGCAACATATCTGACATTACACTAACTACATAGTAACAGTTGAAAAATTAAATAAATATCTTAAACGTCATTTAAAATACCATATTGTATTCAAACGCTAAACCTTCCCGATAGTAACGAAAATATTCGAAGTAACTCCTTTGTTGTTAATAAAACGTAACATCACGCCTGAATTCCCCTAGGAGGTAGACAGAGCAGGACTCCCTCGTTTCACCTAACTTAACGTTCCAGTATGAAATAAAGGGTGAACCTATTCCCATACACCGGACCCAAATTCAGACTTCGGGTCCTCTGATGTTCATCATCATCATCAAGCTATTACAGTCCCAGCTGGACATAGGCCTCATCTGATGGGCTATGCCCATAATCCCAACGCTGGGCATGCGGGTTGGGATTCGCAGAGCACAGCCATTCGCACCACTTACAATGATGCCCACAAGCCTCCAGGGTATTTAGCTGTGCCTAGACAAGCCGCGCCATACCGCGTTCTGCCTTTGTTTTTAACGATAACAAAAATAACGAAAGAAACTGACCAAATGGAACATTAAAAAAAACCACTAAACCCAATTTAAATATAATTTAACACAAAGAAACACAATGAAATTCGCTAACAGCGTTCCATTTCACACATGTTTATTACGTTGAGATCGGTAACAGGAGTAACAATACGCCGTTAATTCTAAGTCGGGATAAAGGCGCTCCAGCTATTAATACCAGGATACCGCCCCGTTTACCTGTTCGTCCTATTTGTTCACTTGGCCTGATACAATAGGTCGCCTATATACACATATAGATATACATAGGTACTCGTATATATGACGTAGGATAATGACGCGCTCACAACTGGGCAATTGAGGGTATCTATAAATATGATCGGGTCAAATCCTTTGCCTTTTAATTGGCTGGTATTAAATAAATACAGATACAAGACAGTGACTTTTTGAAATTACGAACAGATATTATTCTATGTACCTTGTACAATTTAATTGCTATAGCCAGTTAAGTGTTAAATGAGGCGAATGAAATCTATATTTCATTACTGATAATAATACATATTGCCTAAAACAAATAAAAATATGCTCGTATTTAATTTTTCATATTTTTTTATTTTATTCATTCATTCATTTTTCTTTACCTACAGTTACGTTACAAATGGCAGACTTAATGCTTCATGATATTCTAGTATATATGTAGTTCGATAAGTACCTAAAAACATAATATCACACCTGCAATCCCTGAAGAACTGAGCAGAGAGCGCAGTGCACTTTGACGTATCACCACTTACATTTGCGTCCCACTGTGGAATAACAGGTGAGTCTATTACCATACTCCGACCACAAGTCGTGTCTCCTAGCCACTATTAGAAATTTCTACTAGAAAAGCCAATAGTGTCCGAACAGGGATTTCAATCCAGCGCCTCTCGATTATCAGTCGTTCTTGCAGCCACTTGACCAATGAGGCAGTCGAATTATCAACTGTAGCTAACAATAATCTACATGAATTTAATCAAAGATAACAAAAAATCTGGCTTATTACCTTACTCTTAGACATGGCACTAAATATTAAGAGTAAGATGAGAAGATTCATATATTTATATCTCCCAGCTTGTCCCCATTTGTAGACAGAAAAAAATAACAGTTGTAAGAATACTACAAAGTTAAGTTAACATACATAAATCCTGAAAAGGCATCCTGAAGATCTAAATATACTTATGCACGTTTCCATAATACATAAACTACAAAGCCTCTCAAAGGAATACGACTCTAATCTAAAATATATTTTGTTCCAACTTAATGCTTAGCCCTAAAGCACGGATGGAAACGGGATAATATTTAAATAGATAATACATGTATCATAAACGAAATAAATATGTGTATAACGTTTAATTTGACTCGGAAAGTCATGTGTCATGAACTAAACATTGATTCATACATATTCGTAGGTATATTTATACATATAGACTAACTTTCGTGACTTTAGTAACTTTAACAAAAAATAGGAGGAGTTTTCTAACATTAAATCAAATGGCCTAAAAGAGGACTGGCCAATAGCATGTATGGACTACTTTATTGATTAAAGAGGTGAATGTGGCCGTTAGTTTCTACCTAATCCTATTAGAAACAGACGTGACAATATGTAGATACGTAAAACAGTAAAAACTACATATATCGGTTTCGTCCAGTCCATTCTAAGTATTCGGTATTTGTGACACCTGAATTGCAATAGAATAGGTACTACGGCTACGATTGTAAAATTGTCGCTGAGACGAATTGCACACTAACAAATCCAATTATATTTAAGAGCGTGAAGTTTAGCTCGATGGTCACTCTACGTAGCGAGGTTCGGATGAACCGTGAAAGGCGAATAACTTTTATCCCACTGAAAATTTTAAACAACATAATTTCACATTGAAAATTTGAGTGAATAAATTTATGTAGTATACCACAAGTATTTCAATATGAGAATGAGTGATTAAATTGAGAAAACAAAAAATGAATTAATTAACGAATGTATTAATACATAAAGTTATCTTAAAATAGAGTAATCGTAGAAGTATAATTAATATTAATTAAACCTTATTTTTCTAGATAAAACCATTTGAGTTACTTTATAAAATTTAACGCCGTTTATCTGGATAAAAACGTTTAAATCAATTAAATGTTAGCTAGCGTTGCGCATTGACACATAAAATTCGCGCAACACGAACGAATTTCAATTTGATTATTAGAATAATCTATAATAAGTGCCAGCCACATAAGACTAGACCATTCCTAAAAGTATACTCACTAAATCATTACACCCAAATACATATGTGTATCTGCACGTGATAACGCTCTCTTACTTTATATTTTATACAACGTCCTAAATAAATGATATAACAGTTGAATAAACCTACACTCATATGTCCGATGACATTACCACTCAGCAGAGACACTTGAATGCCGTTCTAATTACAACGATAGGATGTAACACTCCCTACTGCTCTCAGATTTATTACATTGTATGTATAATGACGTTTATTACTAACGCTTTGTATCCCGCTGTTATAACATTGTATACACTTAGTAAATTTATTGCACAACGTATTCCGTTTCTATATCATTGACTATATGAATGGCCTTTAATTTATTACAGTCTGACGTACGTTGTCCGGACCATAAACTTATGACAGAAATCAGTCTGTGAGTTAACAATGTATATTTACGATACGTGCGGATGTAATAAAAGATTAAAACACTTCTTTATTGTGCATCATAACAGATTACTCGAAACTTTAAAATATAAGAACAATTCAATTAGATTCCAAATAACTTCAGATTTTCTCCAAAGTTACATATACATAAAATATTTATCCAAAATATTTGTTTTAAAAAAGAATCATATCGACATAAAAGGAGAAGATACGCCAAGGCTTATGCATTAGGCCCGCTAGTTTTTCTTCATAAATCTCTATTTATCTTAAAACATTTTTTGCTGAACTATAATAAACTAATAGTAAAAGCCGTTATCTGTATATTCATGAGCAAATTATAGGCTTACTGATATGTTATATTTACGTAAAAGCATAAATTTGGCGAACGTTTGCGTGAGATAGCTGAGTTAGCTGAAAGATTGCTCACTTGAGTTTAATAATAGTCTCTCATGATGTTTCAATGACTTTTGGCACAGGGCCGGAGTTCTCTTCAAACATAATAGATGAGAAGCGGAACCGCAATATTAATAATAAGTTTATTTATATCATATTAATAGTATACATTGACAAATAAAAACACAATACTTATCATACAATGATGGATTACAGTAATTATGTATAATACTCTCAGCACTAGGCAATTCGATATCTACTGCCCAATGTATAAATGTTGTTATAAATTATCGTTATGTAATTTAAGTCATAAAAATTATTTTAACATTCAAATCTTTCTCATATGAGTTCTCCAATTTAATATTGTTAATAATTATCTCAAGTAATTAAATGTTTTCTCAAGTGTGTCATGTTAAGCCAAATTGTACAGCTTCTATTAGGTAATTGACCATGATCCATTTATCATTTGAGTCCAAGTTGGGAAGCATGGAAATATATTCTATAGGCATTTTTATAAGACATGCCATATGGATGACTTCTTATCCATAAGAACCATTTGTAATTAAAATTTGTTATTTTAGCAACATAAAACATAATATTATCTAACCTTTAAACAAAATTTAGTAGTTGCCATATTTGCAACTTACATAGATTCACTTCCAATAAAATTTATTACAATTATTTATAATACCAGTCAACATTTGAAATGCAAAAATACAAAATGAACCTTTTTAAAAATCATTTGAATAAAAGGTCGACAGGGTCGAACGCTTCTTGTAAGTCGTTATAAGAAATGGCAAAAATGCTTTGAAGGGCTAAGAGATAGACGTTAAACTAATCATAGACGTTAAAATTAAATGAACACAAAACAGTAGGAACGTTCATTGGGGTCTTTCATTTCCACAGTAACACTCAACGCAAACTCCTCGTAAATACACAGACAACAAACGGGTGGAATTCTGTCAGTCCAAAGCAACACCGAACTTCCGTGTTTTTTTTAGCAACTGTTTCGAATATGTATGAATGGAATTTCTAAGACATTGCACACATTCGGATGCTACATACATATATGTATACCTGTATAAATGCAATTCAATTGCATATAGTGCCGAGAGGAGCTATTTCTGTGAATTCAAAATAGCTCGTATTTTCTACGATTTATTTGTAGACAGACTAGACAAATAAGGTTTAATTTAGGCTTCGTGGAAACTTAGAAATCTGTGACTAATCGTAGTTTAAATTTAGTCGTATTTAAAGTTTCAATTACAACTTACCCACTCAAGTTTGGTGATCTCGTCGTTTGCTAATTATCTGCCACCTATTAAAATTACTATCACTACAGATGTTGACATTACTCCTAACCAAACGATATGGTAAAAAAATATCAAAAACATTGACTTCAAAATAATTGGGAAAATATCCAATACAGTACAAAGTTATGAAATTTAGTTAAAAATATCCTTGCATTCTAGATCCCTTATTTATTGAGTTACCGCCGAGATAGAACTGACTGCAAGTAATAAGTAATTTGCATCACATCTGTATAAAATTAATTGAACAGATAGTTAGTAGATTCAATTATTTAAAAATCTTCTAGTTCTAGTTCTAGTTCAAAATGTAGTCCCCGGATGTTGAAGAATGTAATTTTGGCATGCACCTCTAAATTTTAAAATTCATTTAGCATTTTTGAAATTCAATATCTTCTGCTGCGTCAATGAAATAGAACTTACGAGAAATACTGCGACACTTAAGTTTGCTTTATAATTGTTTACAACGTGTGAAAACTGCCAATGTACCCTTAAGTGGCGTGGCAGACTATGACCTTTATTATGAAGGAATAGGTTTTAAAGGGAGACCTACTCCCAATATTGGAATAATAAAAGAGTGACTAAATTTTTACTAAGTATCTGTAAGTACAAATAACAAGGTGAAGGCATTTTATAAATTTTCAATGCTTTCTTTCATTAAAATTTACTTTGAAACACTAATTTCAATCTAAATTTAAATTAAACATAATATGTTTTCATATTATCTTTTAATAAGCATAGCGTTACAAATAGAAAAGTATTAAGGAATACATGAAAACACAAAATTAAGCGCATGATGTCTGCCAGATAACAAACAAAATGCAGGCAACGTGTACACGGGGCGGGCGCAAACAAAACTATTTACGATTGCAACCAGACACCGTCGTTCCTTTGCATTTTGTGCCAGTTGGATAAAATAAAAAGTAAATAAACGTGCAACCGGAAACTCCCGACCGAAATCTATGTGGCTACAAGTAAAACGCCGAGAAAATATATTAGCGCGGTTGAAAAACTTTTCCGAGCAAATTGTTGCTGAATTGCCACGTGCTCTTTGCACAGGACGTTATGAAACATTTGCTTAAATGTACAATTTGTATACAATCTGCCACCGCATATGAACTATAAGCGCTCCACGGCAATTACAGTTTTTCACTGCAAGTATTTTCACTACAACGTATTAATCACTAAAAAGTAAAGTTTGAATACATATGTTATTTTATTAAACAACAAATTCTTTACATACCAATGTAAACATACGCAGTTACGGTTTAAAGTTGCTTACATAATGTCAGAGTTCTGTAAATAATAAATGCGGCACTGTACACGGTCTGCGGTCTGCGTATTAACATGCAGGTCTGTCGGTCATATGGCTACTGTAAATTTCACATAACAGCTGCTTGTAAAAGCCTGTTTGTGACGTGTTGTATGTGAATTTTAAATTCCTCTAATACGTATTACTACAGGTACTATACATTTTTTTCCATATTAACATGGGTATACGTGTTCTGTAGTGCAGACCATGCTTTGGCAAGCGTAGCCCATATCTCCCTCCAACTACGTGGAGTGACGATATCCGCAAAGTAACTGGAAAACCGAAGCGCGGAATATCGAGCTCTGTGGCATGCTATTGGAGAGGCATGTCTCCAGCAGCGAACATGTGATCAATTTGTTCCGTTGTTTTTGGCAGTTAGTAACTTTCACTCCGTTTCCATGAAACAGAAGTTTTAAATCTATTACAAATTTGTCTTTTCCGTTGTATCGTTCCGTTCGTATTGTATCGTTCGGCATCGTATCGTAGTAAAACCAAGTTGTAAAATATCGTTCGATTAAATTTTTTTATTTTTGTGAACACATATGTACCTACTTTTTGAATCTGTGATTTAAATATTTTTAAATGTCTGCCTAAGCCCCTGGGTAGCTTTCAATGATACCGAACATTTGGATCGAGTGTATGTTCCTATGTTTAAGTTATATACACCTTATGATAAACTGAGAGGGCTTTTGTATTTGAATACCAAGAAAAACTGTTAATGGATAAAATGTAATTTGAATATAAAACAATGATGAATAAAAAACCTTTTCTGTTTTGTGTTTATAAACAAGCCTATGTAAATCATAAATCATCAAAAATGTAAGCAGCTGTTATTATAAAACTATTTGGACTGCCGCGCTGGTTTAGTGGTTGCATGCAAACACGACTACTGACTACGCGGTCCTGAATTTGATCCTCAGGTCAGGCAAAGCATTATTGGCTTTTTTTGTCTTGTAATTCGTAATAGTAGCGCGGAATCTGGATTTGTGCCCGGTGTATGGCTATAGCCTCATAGCCTATTCCATGGTGAGACCTAAAACACAACTGGCGAAAAGTGAGAGTATTTCTAGGGAATCCTCTGTCTGCCACGTAAGAGAAATACAAGCGTTGTAATATTATAAAACTTCTACTTCTTCTATTATAAAAGTTTCTACTTCAGTGAAGTAGTTTGAACTTAATAACTGAGTGTGCGACCCACTAGTTCCAGTTTCGAGTCCTAAATTATAATACATTGTATATATTTCAGATATTTCAAACACGGTACCACCCACATAAGACATTATAAATGGACATTGTCACCAGCCCTCGGGACTTATTGCACATCATGTGTCGTATAAGGGTTGAAAGGGCAAAGGGTAACCCTTAAGATCTCGGTTATGATCCGGCTCGAAGGACCAACGACAGAATTATTATGGACTTAAGTAATATTCCAATGTAACTGAAGTTATGAGCATATTTAATAAAGTAAAAGTAAAAGTAAAGTAACTTCACGCCTGTAATCCCCGAAGAGGTAGGCAGAGGAATAAATAATTAATAAAGTACTCTAGATTACTAAGCATATTGCCGTTTGTCGATTTGATGTTATTTACAAAGACTCTAAGGATGTTGGCAATACGTTTAAACCTGTTTAAACTTCGTACTCGTATGTCACGAAACATTTTGTTGGCAATTTTTGCAGATACGATTATACAATTTACAACATTTAATTTAGCAAAGTGAAGCTAGATAACGTTATAATGTTTCTTTTGAATAAAATATCTGCTACGCCATCATCAAAGCCACACGTTATTTACTTCGAAATAAGATTTTGTATTTCCATAACGATTCAGATGTTGAGATAAGGTCGAATAAAATTAAATTTTATATGTCAAAGGTTCATGGTAAAATATATATATAGGATATTGTAAGCTGATATTTCATAATCCTCTCACCCTTGAAAGGTCCTTTAGAGTGATCTCCGAGACATTTGCACATTAATATGCCGCTGCTAACATGCCGAGGATATTACCGGCTCGCAGGAACACACGAGCAAAATGGTTTAGTTTTACATTAACACAGAAATGGGAATTAAGCTTTTTGTGTCCTCAATTAATCCTAATCAGTAGATTTGTAACTATACTTGATTAAAACTTTTATTTTATTGGATGTGAATTAGATATTGACTGTCTCGTCGATCGAGTGCTTGCATGAGCGTCTGCCAATCGAAAGGACTTGGGTTGAAATCCAGAATCAGCCACTACTGGTTTTTTCTAATTTAGATTTTCTTGTGGTTACTCGGAGTCTGGGAATGTGCCCGGTGTACCTATTGGTAATAGATTCAAGACCTATTTCATAGTGGGACAATGAACTGGTGAAGAACTGATGAATTCTGGGATTGTAGTACATTCCTTTGCCTACCTCTTCGGAGATTACAGGCGTTATATTACATTTATGAATAGCGTGTCTATGGGTATAAATATATTCGATTATAAATTTGTATGTGTTCGTTTTGTTATATTAAATTATGAAATATACAGCTATGCAATGATTTCATCATACTGTTTTATCCTCAAAATGAATAAACATTGATACGTTTCACTAGTTACGTTTACGTCCCACATGGAATAGGTGGTGAGCCTATTGCCATATACCGGGCACATATCCAGACTCCGAGCCACTATTAGAAAATCTAAATT
>DWFO01003175.1:0-12625 GCA_018246595.1 Mimoniades nurscia nurscia | reverse complement strand
AATGTAATCGTTGTAACAAATACCACAAACATATCGTTTCTAATGACGTAATTAAGACTAAGATATACATATGTAACCTAATGTAATTGTACACAATTTAAAAACAATTTGAAATATGTTAACTCAACCAGCCCCTGTAGCATATTTACACTTAGAATCTTGTTAAATTTGGCGCTGTAAATAAATACTTTATTGAAAACATCCCTCTGACTTGCAACCCTTAGCTACTAACATAAATGACTATTCAATTGTTATCATTTGTTGCAATCATATCTTTCTCATTTTACTCATTTCAGGCACTACTGGTTGGGTGGGGGCAGATGGATACTTGAGGTTACAAGACTACATAGCAGATGACCAAGGTTACAGAATCTATAAATCAAAAACAGTTTACGTTGGGGAAAATCGACCAATAGGAGTAAGTTCCTTCGATTATATTTACTATAAACATTAAATTCAGGACAATACTATTTCTAGCGTAAAAATAATACGCGATGACATTAAACGAATGTTTCACACGATTGATAAATAAATTATTATTTTACAGGAATCCTTGAACATAGCAAAAACAGCACCCACAGATTCTGGATATGCCATCACGCGTCCGCCTGCGACCAACGTTGGGCGCGGCTCGACAAAAATTAGCACAACAACTGAAACAGCGCCTGCGCGGCCGCCAGCTACCACATTCGAACCACCTTATTCTTTCACAGCAGATGCTTCCCACACACCGGCTCCTTACCCTAACCCAACATCCACACCCTATGTGGAAGTGTCTCCAAACTCAATCGACTCTTCTCCGACTTTCAATTTTAAGCCCACCGTTCCCCCAATCACCGCAGACGAAGCCACTCCCTCTCCAAACCCGTACGACTACGACCTATCTAATACAAACTCGATCGACAATGGCTACTACGGCAGTGACAGCAGACGTTACGATGTTTACAATCCGAATTCTTACCGGCATGCTGACGATTGGATAAGAAGACAGCAGCCTAGTGTGAGGCTCGGGGACGGATATACTCCACAGTTCCCCGGATACGATGGTGTAGCTTTTAGAAGAAATGGATTTAGATATTACCTTCCTAAACAGTACCATGAGGAAGCAACGGACGCCGATGAGAGAACAGGGAGCTTCGGCTATGTCGACCCATTTGGCATTCGTAGAGTCATATATTACAACACTGCGCCCGGTCAAGGATTCCAAATTCGTAAAAACAATAGATACGTCGGCCACGACGCCACCCCTTACGATCCCAGACCAGTAAATTGATGGTTTTGATTGTGGAAACAGAAATTGCAGTTACCTCCTGCATATCAGTATTGCTAAGTAATTGGACCCTACCTAATGTAATTGGGAGAAACAAAACGATTGATCTTCGAACGAAACTTAGCCATAAATCTTTAACGATTAAGAATAGTCAAATTTGTATTTAAGAACTAACCGATACTTACTTGAACTCTAATTTATTCAAATATGTAACACGCTCAACCCGTTTCTTTGTCAATGTAATTTATATGTAAAAATCACTTCGTAATATCATTAACACTAGTGCCATTTACGGTTTTATGATGGGTATTTACGTTTATGTTAACAAGTCCCAATACAATATACTCGTGCAAGAAAGTCAGTAACCTACTATCATAAACCGCATAAAATTTTGCGAATAGTAAAATTTTATATGTTATCATAATAAAATGACTTATTTTATGCATAACAGCTAAAAACAGAATATTAAATTATTCCTACTTACTCTTTTAGTCTAAGAGATTGATTAAAACTTAATTTTTTTGTGTATTTATTTTTTCCAGAAAAAATTTCAACATCAGCTTAAACATGAGTCCTGATATATTTACGCTTGGTGTATGTAACATTTTAATAGTCGTTACGAATAATTTGTCATTAACAAAGACGCAATATGTTCCCGCGAGGAACTGTCGCAATGACAGCTTGTTGCAACGACTTACACGGGAGACTATTTAAATGGTAATATTATTTATATCACATATTCAAATTTATATGTTACCTCCGTAGGTAAGATTTGAGTCCTAATTTATAATGTATATAAAGTTCGCATGAGTGTTTTATTAAATTAAACTACTTTTAACTAATGTAAATGTACTATAAATTATATGTATTTAAAGAAATCTATTTTAAATTAATAAATGAAAATATTAACTATTTATCACTTTTATTATTACTGTTCTCATTATAAGGTTTCACTTTAGATTTAATTTGAATTTCGCTATAGATTTATTTACATAAGTAAGGCCTCGCTTTTGAAAATGTACCCACATTAGGTTCTTACTATTTGTATTATCGTAATTAAATTGCGACACTTGCCTGAGTATTCTATTATGGAAATAGAATAACATCACGCCGGTAATTCCCGAAGAGGTAGTACATTGCCACGTTTCACCAGTTACGTTTACGTCCTGCTCTGGAAAAAGTAACATCACGCCTGTAATCCCCGAAGAAATACGCAGAGGAATGTAGAACACTCCCACGTTTCACTAGTTACTTTTTACGTCCCACGATGGAATAAGTGGTGAGCTATTGCCACATACCGCGCACATATCCAGACTCCGAGCGACTACTAGAAAATCTAAATTAGAAAATTTAATAGTGCCCGACCCGGGGATCGAACCGAGGATCTCCCGTTTGGTAGTCGCATTTGCAACCAACACGACCAACGAGGCAGTCAAAGTATGGCAAAAGTAGTGAATCTATTGGCATTCACCGGACATGTGTACATATGTATATCCAGACTCCGAGCCACTACTAAAAAAATTACCTAGTAAATCATATAGATACCTATTGTAAGTTAGATAAATCAAATAGTACCCAGAACATTTCGATCAGCAATCCCACTTATCCACCTCGCAACCCACCTCGATGATGGCAATCTAGTAATTATAGATTATTTCGGCGTAAACGTAATTGAGGCATCGTGAGTGTGTACTAAACTCTTTTGCCTACCTCTTTAGGGATTACAGGCGTAATGTTACGTCTTTACCAATCACACTGCCTAAAAAAACAAACTTAATTTTTTTTAAACAGTTTTAAGTAATTTAATGTTGGAAGTAAATTCCAAATAATTACACTTGTCGTATATAAAATTACTTTTATGAAGAATTAATGTCCCAGTTTTGGTAAAAAAACACAAAAATATATTTATCTTTTAATTAAACAAACATAGGTAAACAAAACAGTAAAGATTACTGTAATTTTTCAAACGGTGTGACTTCTCGAGAACACAAAAATGTATTAATGTTTTACTGCTACCGCATAATATCTAAGGCCGGGATCAGAGCCAGAGTTTGAATCTGAATCGGGTGAAAAAACAGAGGATAGAAAACCAAATAAATCAAATAAATCAGGTACGGACAAAGATGGCACAGAAATGAATGAAGAAATTATGGGTAAACCATTAATAAATTCCCCTAGGTCGACTTCACGTAGAGGTTTGTTTTCTGAATCGTCATCTTTTTCTGTCTTACCTTCGTCGCCGTTCCCATTCTCCTCGTAGGTAAAAATATACAAGGGCGGTAATACGGGAGCAGAAGGTATGAAAACGGGCCGATCGTGTTCCAGTTTTGTTGCAAAAGCTGATTCTTTAGGAAACACAGTAAGTTCTACTAAGTTCTTGTTTTGCTCAGCGTGTTTAGACCCACTAACAACTGAAATTTCCGGTGTGGGAAGGGCTGAAGCTGTCACAGCTAAGCAAAGCAACCCCAGAAGCGACATCTAGAAAACAAAATAAAAATAAACAAAAGCAACAATATTTTCATATCTCATTACGTTCAGAAAATTAGAACTAAATAAATACCATTGTGTTTCTGAGTATAAATCCAAACTACTGCTTATTACAAGAAATTCAGTATTTTATATCAATTGTATTTTATCATAATAGTTTGAGTGATCAAAATATAATTATCCAATGCGCATATCCATTGTAATGCCATCAGCGGTACACAAATAAAACTCAAAAGCAAGAAATTGGTACCTATATCTAGAATTAATGGCATTGTATGTATTTTTTGGGTTAATTATTACTTAATGTCAATAACAATGAGTCGAAAATAATATTATTTATTTCTTATTGATATCTGAAACATTTTAGTTTGACACTATCTTTAAATGGGTTATGAGGTATGACGAGTAAGTATACCAACATTTCTTTTACTGAAATGTGTACGTAATGATAAGATTCCGTCCAATGTTCGGGCCATATTATTGATGTTCTGCGAATAATTAGTAGGAACCTACATGAACGATCGTTACAGTTGGGCACTTAGTAACTCAGCTTCCTACTCTGTTTTAGCCCGGTACTATTTTATTGTACAAAATCATTATACATTTAATTTCGTGTAAATTGCGGTGTCATACCGCAACCAGTCTAAATTTAACGTTGCCACAGAATTAGACATTACAAGTAATAATAGGAAGGAACGATAAGTAGGTATATAAATAGTGATAAATCATACGAACCCAATTAAAATTCTTTACATGCGTAAATCCTATGCATAGACAATTGTTACATTCTATTTAATAAACCTTGAGTCCTAGGCAATAAACAGAGAAACAGAGTGACCCGCTATGTCATGCGCTGAAGCAGTCGTTATGTCCACAAGAATCCAGTTAACACAAATATAAAAAAAATATACATGCCAAGTCACATGTGAACTTATCAACCCGCACTTAGCCAATGTAGCAGATTATAGCCTCAACCGTTCTTATACTGACACGAACTCGTACCCAACAGAAAAACAGTACAAAGGTTGAAGATGTATCTACATATTATGTAGGTATGTACATATGCCATGAAGCTTGACTCTGTTTCCAGATGCCAACAGTAAATAATATATGTACATGGGTATAGCAAATAGCAGCAATTCGGAACTTAATGAATGCAATTAAAAATTGTTCCATCTAATAGTTGGTCGTTTCGGTATGACATTTTTAATTGTAATGACTAAGTAATGATTTTAATAATGCTCACTTACGAACAAGTCCAATAATCTAAACATACCTGTTTAAGCCATTACCTGCGTATTGAAATTGTTTTAAATACGTGCATTTACGAACGATTTGTATCAATCGTCTCTTGCAGTTGAATAGGTTACATCATGGTGAGTACTGCTTTTGCCTGTTTACTTATTTTAAACTTCTTAAGAATCAGATCACTCGGTATGAGTGGTCAATATTGCTTTTGGATATTAAAGAAGTCAGTGATGTTTTGTTATTAAGTACACAAATATATTTGTATATAAAAGTGTATTAGAATAAGATGTAAAATTACAAATGATTTTTGAAAACCAAAGCTAAAATGATTTTTGAAAACCAAAGCTAAAATGATTTTTTTTTTCTAGAATGGAAGACGTGCATTTTTTGCATTCATGTTATGCGGAATATTAACGGCGAATAAACTGCATGCGTTAAATGCAGAAAATGGCAACCAAACCATTGCTGAAGTCACAATCACCGAAAACGGGTTATTGAAACAAATTGAAGTTAGAAATTCTTCCAATTTAACTGCTGCACTGCCAGAATCTCCTAGAGTCATTCAACAAGGAAATAACTTATATATCAAACCAAAATTTATCATTGGTTCCTCATTTACTTCTTACAAACAAGGGAGCAACGCAGCCGGCTGTTGCGATAATATTGCCATCACGTCGAGGATGTCTAACGAAGAGACCAGAGTAGTAATTGGAAAACCTCCTACGCCACAATTTCCTCCAGTTATGATACCACCGGCATTTTTACCATCGATGGTAGAAAATGGTGTTTCCATCCCTCCTCTGAGGTTTCCTGTCTATCCACAAATGCCAATTACTTTCCCCAGTCCTTGTCTTCCTATCAATGATATCATACAGGACGAGGAAACAAATATACCGATGCGATGTCCACCCTTTGTATCAAATGTACAAGTACCGAAATTTCCTACCCTTACAGATAAACCTGTGGTAATCCCTAAGCCTCCAGTGTTACCCCCTATTAATTTACCTAAATTTCCAGTTCAAGTTATAATCCAAAAGCCACTGTTTCCAAGACTACCCAGTCTTATAGCTATTCCAGACCAATCAATTATTGTTCCATTAGCGTGTCCACCAACCATACAATGTATTCCGACAGAAAGAGAAGCCCCTAGGGGTTTTGACATTCTAACAACAATATTTGAAAAATTCAAGAAGTTATTATCTAGCGTAAGTAGAATTGACATATCTCAGTTTTATGAACCTGATGAAGAGGTTTTGGTATCTGATACTTCTCCCGCATTTCCAACCCTGTGTGCGCAGGGTATCATAGCGGAACGTATTATGCCAAATATAATTAAAAATGATCACGGAAAAGTAATCATGAGTCGGGCCTTCCCGGCCCAGTTACTTTCCGGCTTTAATAGGAAATAGATTTTCGGACCCCAATTACGGGAATGCTAATAAAATAGGAAGTATAATAAAACATGTAAAGATACAAAAACACTTTTAATTACGTACAAATATAACTATATATTATGAAGCAACAAAATCATAATGATAACCGACGAAGCATCCTCGGAACGGGTTACTGTCGCCATTGCAATACTCATATAAAGAAGTAGGAACACAAATCCCATCAACTTATTGCTAATTATAGCAAAAAATTATAATTATTTCAAATAGCTGTACCTAATACGTCATAAGAATCCTTAATTCACGGAATCTTAAATTTTATTTCTTCAATACATATTATTATAACGTTTAAAATAAAATATTGCCATAAGCTAATCATTACACCTCACGAAGTTCTCGATGTTAAAGACAGCAAAATAGGCTGAGCAGGCCTGTTGATTAACAAAGTACGAACACCAAGGTCGCCGCCTAACCATTTGATGTCGAACTCACGTACCAACTGAAAAAAAATACATTTTGAGTACATTGAGTCGCTTAATAAAATCAAAAATATTCTTCTCCATCGCCTATAGAAATGTAACATTCCACTCGCTTACCCGAATTAAAGTTATGCACATATTTTGTTCGGCCAATCTTCTCGCTATACATGATCGTGGACCGAAACCAAAAGGTAAACTTAAAAAAGGATGAATGTTCTCATAATATGGTGATCCACGTATCCAGCGCTCCGGCTTGAAGCGTAATGGCTCCTTGACGCACTGACGCATGCGGCACGCTGCCATGTTCTGCGTCACGATTACTGTCTAAAATTATTAGGTAAATATCCAATTACAACGTTCCAAAAACTGTATATAATATCAGTATGTACTGCCAAATTACGTGACTGTCAACGATATATTATAAACAGTGATAAATAAACTTACTCCTTTTGGAACCAAAAATCCTTTCAATGCAATGTCTTTTTGTAAAACCCGTCCAGTACCTACAGACACTGGATTAAGTCGGAGGCTTTCTTTAACACTGCTTCTAACATAAACAGCTCTAGATATTACTTCAGATGTGATATCAGTATTCTTGGAAGGTAGTAAAGTTTTAACTTCCTCAAAAAACTTTTGCTGACATTCCGTATTTCGCGCTAAATGGTACAAAGCAAAACTTGTTGCATAAGCTGTCTAAAAGAATAAAAAATCATACTAAGCATTACGAAAGAAAATATTTCGTTAAATTATATAATATAAATGACAAATTATAAAACTTCCTAAAATACACACAGTATCAATAGCAGCCATTAAAATATCAACCATCATTCCTCTTATATCTTTAATGTCAAGATTAGGTTGTTGCAAAAAAGAACTTAGGAGTGATTTATCGTGTTCACTTTGACCAGTTTCGAAAAATTTACATTTTCGTAATAAAATTTCCGTAGACACCCTGCAACACACAAAAGGGACAGTAAAAATTTAAGAAGAAATACCCGGGATATCACAATGCGAAAAGTATGGTAGCCTTACTTTTCTAGATATTCCTGCGAAGACGCGAGTTTTTTATATAACGGTGTTTTAATGAATCTCCACAGAACCCCCTTGTCGAGTTTCATAATTCCACTGTTAGAACCAAATGCTGCTTCAATAATTTGACTGCTTCGTGACTTAGGGCTTTGTTCGTCAGCAGTGAAGCTTAGGAACCGCTCGTTGAAAGCAATAGCACCAATCACTGTAATTTGGTAACTTCTTAAAGTATAGATTAATATATTAACATATTTGTTATATGTTATATATTTTCCATAAGTACCTTCTAAATTTAATCGATTCAAATATGGTAGGAAGTCTTTGTTCTTGAACACCTGACTTTGTTTTATCCATTGAACAAATTCTTTCACAACTGAATCTGTTCTTCCTACGTGTTCTTTTGCATTTTGTGGTCCGGTAAAATTCTTTTGAAATGTACTCCGAAGTCTCCACCATTCTAATCCGTTTCTGTGAATTTGACGACTATTATAAAGTCCTTCGAATATTAAAAACTTATAGGATAGTTTGGTGTAACCCATAATATTGTTAAAGTACTTTGAATGGAGTCACAACAATGATAAAAAACGAAGAGATATAATGTACAATATTACGTTGAAAGTAAGCCGCCCGTGTTATAAACCTTCGGTTTGCTTAAACGATAGTGCAACATGGCGGTATGACTTCTCCTGGCTGGGTAGCGATCACTTTGCCGTAAAACAGTTTCCATCAGGTCTGGTTCATACACGTGCAGCAATTTCACTAACGGCATCTCTCTTACAAGGCCACCGTAACGCCGCCAATTCAGCCACGCATTTTCATCTAAACTTTCAGCATCATATTCACCTGTAAAATATTTCATTATCATTAAAGTAACCCATTATCGACAAGTAACACCGTTACATTATATATATAGAAATACTTATATGTAGCTACCTATTATGCTAGCAAGCGGCAAGCGGGGAAGTACATTCCTCGCAAATCTCAGTTTGATTTATTTGCGTCGTATGTGTATTTGGTCTATTTGTTATATGAGAATTCAAATTATAATTTATAATTATAATTTATAGTTATATTTATAATTATATTTGGTTTATTTGTTATATAATTATTATATAACAAATAGACCAAACACACATGACGCAAAGAAATCAAACAGATTTGCGAGGAATGTACTTCCCCATTTGCCTTCAGGACTGTACCTAGCAATGCTTAGCACTCTCATCTTCAAAATGACATGCGCCATACACACTATTATCATAGCGAGGTTAACCTAGTTAGCTTCTGCGAGTAATACATGCGATCATAAACCTTAATTCTAATTTCAAGCTGGCTATTTGCTATTAGGTAGACGTCCTTATAATAACTCAGATTAATAAGTCATACTGTGAAAGTTCGAGTGTGAGAGGTACTAAGTACCAATGTAGTTCTATCTCTCATGCAATAAACGAAAAAAGATATGAATTTATTATTGAAAAATATAACAAATTGAAAAATGTAACAAAGACCTAGATGTAATAACTAGATTTCAAATCGTTCCTATTTAAAACTATAATATTATCAAGAGACAAAAAACTTACCAATAAATGGCCAGTATTTATATAGAGTTCCAATTACAGGATAACACTTGGGGCCGGGAATCTCGTTGAAATTCAACGGTGTTCTTAAATCGAGACTTTCTGAAGCAACTTTGTTATTACTAACGCGAGAACTCAAGTAAATGCCCCGATTAACATTATTTCTTGATACATCGTTCATTAATTTTCTTACTGAACTTATTTTTAACATTTCTATATAGCACAAAAACTTCTGAAACATGAGTACGATGCCTGTGGGAAGCAACGCTGCACTGAGCTTTGTGTTACAAACTACCTAGTGTTCGTTTGAAATGAGATGCACATAAAACATTCAGGTGAAAAAAAATGCTAAGTGGCAAGCTATCGCCGTATATGATGCATGTATAATTTTCAAGATTTAAAATGTTAAATGGCAAACAAAGAAGACGCATCTATACTGTTTAACCTTTTTACACACCTTTGTAGCTCTACAGTGTATGTGGTATAAAAAAAGCTCCCAGCCACATCTAGCTGCTTTGTCGTATTATTCCCTTTTATTACAGGTACTGCGTAGACAATCTAAACATGGTTTTCACCAATGAGCAGGATAGTTCCTACAAGTTTTAGATTTATACGCCTTGACACACCAATCACAGGAACTACGTAGAGATTTAATTGTAAAAAGTAAATTTTTGTATAAGTATTTATTTAATATACAATTATATATTATTCAATGCTATTATCAATCTTTACCAATCCATATGATAATAAGCTGTTAAAGGCTTGATTCTGTATGAAATAGTATGAGGTACCACACAGATGTTATGATGTTTGAATTATTAAATAATAAATATGTAAACATCTTGAGAAATCTGTGTACATGGCCAACTGATCCAAGCAAGTTAATCCATGCTATGGTAACCAGGCAGTTAATAAGTTACTAATGTAGTACCTACATATTAAAACATATTTATACTTATATAAAGTTTCTTTACACATACATAGATTAAAAAAATATTTATCACACGAATTTGGTTCTGGTTGGGAATCAAAACCGCAACTAGCCCACCCGTATTTACTAACCACAGGATCAATAAACATGTCAGACCACCACCATAGAGTACTGCTGGCAATGAGCATTGGGATAGTTTGTGAGAACATAAATGTATTATCAGATGTAAGAACATAAATGTATGAATTTGCAAGTTGATACAACAGTGGTGCAACGAAAAACACAATGTATTACTATAAATAGATGTGAAAGCAGATCAAACAAAACTAAAAAATGTACATGTCATAATACCAAGGTCCTTAATTTTATAAAAATCATCTGTATCTTGAAATGCCAATATTTAATACAGTGTTAGATGCAGCTTAATCAATCAATTTATTTATTCTGGAAACGTATTTTCTTTCTTTTCTTTCTTTCAAATAATAGAAACAACTACACAAGTTTCTTCTTACACAAAGTACAAAGAAATGAATGTATACATTTTGCAAAAAAATACTTACACCTCGGAATCCACCAGCATATTAAGTTTGGAATATGAGTACTTCAGGTGTACATAAAAAGAACAGACACATAATTTACAATAGCAAACTATAATACAACACAGATAATTTACAATACAAAAATATAATTAAACAACAAAGTTAATTACGAGAGACACATTCGGTTCTTAATCTTATTTTCAGTAGCTTCATGGGTATTCTTGCTTGAGCAACCTCAGTGATGAGGCTTTCACCAAGAGGACTGGTTGCCCTTATGTCCAGACTGTGTAAAGCATTTATTATGTCTATGCCTCTATTCCATTTTTCTAAGCCATTCCAGGCTATCATGACTCCATTATCGGTACATAGCTTTGGAGATGGTCGAAATATTTTGTACTCAAACTCATCACAAAGCATTGACATTGAGTTAAAAATATAATTGTTGCAAGCCACCCCACCAGACACAACAAGTTGCTTATTATCTTCGGGAATTAAATCATTTTGTCTACAAAACTCGAAAGCTCTCTGTGTCCTGTGAACTAAATGTCGAGAGACAGCCATTAGCAAAGCTGCACACAAATCATTAACTTCTGGTATTAGCTTGTCTGCTGCTATGTTGTGTTCTGTCTCCTTTTTGAACAGATGATAAAATGCTGATGTCTTAATACCTGTGAAGCTAAAGTTGCAATCTCTATACTCTGTTAAAGGCAAGGGGAGCTGGAACATGTGAGGATTTGTAGCCTTTGATGCTGCAATTTCAATAGCTTGACCTCCACACATTTGGGAATATTCTGTTACATTCCTGAGCTTTAATCGCCTGGCAACTTTATCAAACACCTCTCCAGGAGCCATGTCCATACCTTCACCCAACAACAAAAATCTATTGACATCTTTTACAACAGCCAGCAAACAATGTCCCCCAGATATGAGTAATGTTAAGTATGGAAAGTTAATTGGATGCTGCATCCTAACAACCAATGCATGAGCTTCCATATGATGAATAGGAATAATTGGTTTATTATGCCTTTTAGCTAAGTGTTTAGCATATTTCATGCCAATAGCTAAACTAAGTGGAAGACCTGGTTCTAAAGTGACCGCTATGGCGGCAATATTCTCCATTGTTATCTGGGCATCCTGTAAAGTTTTTTCTATTACAGGTTCGATATATTTTCTGTGCAAATCTTGAGCAACATCTGGAATTATGCCTCCGTTTCTAAGATGTACTAAATTTTGTGAATATAATCTTTCACTCAGCAATACTCCCTTATTATTTATAATGGCACATCCTGTATCATCGCAAGAAGTTTCTATTCCGAGTACACAATAAGTTTTGAGGTATCTAATTGATTTATTTAGAAAATTGTTGTTATATGATACTGTATTGGAATGCCTCAATAACTTGGCAGTAATAACTAAACGCAATGAGTTAATCATATTGACATATTTTTGCTAATTTTTCTATCAAAGGCCAAATTTCATTGAGGAAACGCTTTTACATGATAATCATATTTTACATGATATAAAATAACCTATAGTCTGTTTTTTTTCGGTACGGACTAAATTGACATAAGCTGTGTTGCAAGTTTTTTGCGAATTATTGATAGTGATGTGCCACTACCGTAACTTTACGTAATTTACAATCTAGTATCGTTTTTCATTAATAATTATAAAAATGTC
>DWFO01003174.1:0-12626 GCA_018246595.1 Mimoniades nurscia nurscia | reverse complement strand
TAGGCTCACCACCTATTCCATACTGGGACGTAAACGTAACTGGTGAAACGTGGGAGTGTTCTACATTCCTCTGCCTAGCTCCTCGGGGATAACAGGCGTGATAATACGTATTATTTATTGTTATTTACAAAGGGCGCACTTTATTCCAATTGGCATTTTATATCTGTCAACGTTGTCTTACATACTTGTCTCTAGATTTATGTTGTCATTTATATTGTCATATCTACATATTTCCCGTAGGCAAGAGTTAAAAATTTCCACCGGCTACGGTTCTGATAATTTTTTTCATCCCTTCTACTTTCCACAAAGTCATTATACACGCCCGTCATAAAGGCTTTCACCTGGTACTGTTCTAGCGTGACTAGCGTTTGATCGAAGTACGTGTGTCTACAAATTTTAATTCTATCATTAACACTGAGCTCATAAATCTGTTTTTATACTATACTGATAATCTTTCTTCCTACGAGTCAAAATCAGCAAAATATCAAGTTTTAATGTAAAAAGTATAAAATTAAAAAAAGTTAAGTAATACACCTAATTTCTACTTCTCCATTTATTAAAAGATATTTATCATTTAATTTTTCACGCGCCGTAGACACTTCAGACGTAGTTTTATTAGACTTCTGTGCCATCTTCAATTTATATTGAAATCTAATTTTATTTAGTTCTATTTACAAACAAAGCCCTATGATATTCTATTATATCACTTAATTAAAACTGAAACGTTACATTTTCGATGTTGGTTGGTACACTGAATTATTGTATGTTCCACCGTAACATAATATTTACATGAGCGTTGTTCCATTTTTCCATTTGGCTGAATATTTCCCGATTGGAGCCTGCTCGTAGTTAGCAAACACGTCACGTAACACCGTACGAGTGAGTGGCTTGTTTAGTGAAAACATATTATAAACACATCTATGTATGTGTATGTTGTTTGCAAATTATAATTTATACCGTGGAGCTCTAATTTCGATACGCGTCAATCTCTTCTAACTAGTAATTTTGAATTCTTTGATCCGTATATTTTATAAGTAGCAAATATTTGCTCACTATTTTAATTTGAGAATATATCTCATCGATTAAAAGCTTACGCAATTATTGTTACAATATTATGATCCCAAGCCCTTTACGTGGTAGACAGAGACGATAATGTAAGCTCACGGCTTAAGATGTTATTACATTAGATTGACCTGTTGTTCCATTGGTTAGTGACCCTGACTGTTAAACAAAGGGTCATAGGTGCAATTTTCACTGGGTGCAAGTATGTATATACTTATTTTATAAGTGACACATTCTGTACACTATTACATATTGTTGTAGTTACTACCACTCAGGTTAATTTGTTCCCACGGACAGGCAGAACAGTTATAGCCAGCCGGCTATATCCTGCTATAAATCTATAGAGAAAAATTTTTTTTTTTCCTTACGTTAATATAAACAAATCCACATATATATATATGTAATTATTTTTTTATGTACGTCTATCAGCTGTTTTGTTCTATAGCACAGGCTAGGATTAGATTAGGTTCAAATAGCCTTGTTTGAGTTGTTACAAGACATTTAGGCAAATAAAAAAATGGACATAGTTAATCACATTATATAAATGTAGCATTGATATGCTTGAATTCGTTTCAATCATATGCATTAAATATATAATATGATATTCACGAACACATAATGATAGTATTATTTAATATTTTGTAGCTGTATAATTTGCAATAAAATTTATAAATCTCAAATGATAACGTAATGAAGAAAAATTCTATTATTAAGTTAATTTTAGTATATTGATAAGTTGTCGTCACCGTTCACAGTTGTTTCATCGTTCCGCTGTCGGACGTGGGGCTCCGCTTAGAAAAGGAATGTTTAAGGTCATAGTATGCCATTCTAGGCGGCTGCGAGCTAGACAACGTCTTTACGCTACAAAAAATAACGGGCGCCTGAGTTAACCTAAAGTTAATGTAATCTATAAACATCCTTCTCCAAACCGAACTAAGATTTAAGTTCTTGTTGAGATAACATTGTTATATCGGCTCAGTGTCACTTTTCTTATCTTTCGAAGTTTCACTCGCAAGGACCTTTCGGATTGAGTATCAATATATGCTTACTAGTTACGGTCGAGAATTAGATATGACTAACCTACTTTTGTTAAAATAGAATGATTTTATATAGTGCTTTAATTTATGAATATGTTTGTTGTTGTTTATTTAATTATTAATGTACACAGATAAATATCAAAAAAACATTTATACAAAAGGAGGTACCTACTACTTCTTTCTAAACATGTTCGAATCAACCTGTTTGCTGGTAAAGTGGTTATGAATTTGTACTTTCAAAGATTATTATATTATAGACAATCACAGCATACATATCGCTAACCACAAGTTACAGGTTCTTGTAAGATATTGAATTAATATTGAGTAGATCAAAGCAAAATTGCATGGTTACAATCACCGATCTAATATTTTGGATGCTATTAATATTTACCGCCGACCCGTTTGCATGTTCGAACTTGTATTAACTTCATTACATGCCGTGTAAATATGTCCTAATAGTTTCAATGGTCCTTAAATATATGACTATAAAATGTTTAATATCGACGATGACTGCACGATGAAAGTAAACATGATGAGAAACCTCTTCACCTTCTTGCTACGTGTTCGGTCTGTCTTTAAGGCGTATGACTCTACCTACATATATATTATAAACTGTATGGTACTGCATGATATAGACAGAGAATTCGCACGCCGTTTACGAATGAATTAAGTGAACCATAAAAGAATTATAACAGTAATTGCAAACAATAACTATCAACATGTTTGCGTAATTAATTAATTTATAACTACGAGTAACAGACTTTTACCCTTAGACGATTCTCGGACGATACGATGCGCAACACTAGAGCTTATCTGATAAACTCTATGAAATTCATTAATTCATTTTCATTTATAAAAAACAAAAGCTATATATACTAATCGTTAATGAAAAAAATTATATGAAATAAATGACAAATGAGCAGTGACCTGAGATGACCAAGCCACATGTTATAAGGGCAGCTGAAGTGTCGCAGAACTGAATCTGATTTGTTACAATCGATTGTTTTGTACAGGAAAATAAATATAGAACTTTTTTATATAAGCCACCTTAATAATTGCCGCCGAACGACTCTAATCACAACCGAATGCTCGAACGTGCTCTACATAGAGACGAGCGTGATGTGACAGCGTGGGTTCCTTGTACACACGCCTACAAACACGTTTTCGTAGCCAGTTATGTTAATACAAATATGACATCAACATTTCATTAAGTGGGCGCATGTCGGTTTGACTTCTTTGATTGTCGGCTGATCCAATCTGTGGAGGCTCGTTTTATGACTACATGCCGTTTATTTCCGGACTGCAATTTAATCTTATTTTCAGTGCGAATCTTTGAATAACCTTAAATATTTATATTAAAGATGCTAATGTTCCTTGGTTATGTATCAGAAGCGCGATGCGTGGCGCACTTTAAAGGAGAGCTCTTCGAATGATCTTTTTAAGTGCATCATATCGAATGTACTGAAATGCTTAGATAAATATAAGAAGATGATACGATGCAAATCGTAGAACAACTAGCGAGTGTATTTAGATATTATATGAGGTGTAAATGCTATAACCATGTAGACAGTGAACCTTGACGTGTAGCCGAGCAATTACATAAATTCGTCTTGAACGAGACTGAAAATTACATTAACAGAACCCTCATTCCATTTGAATCACTGCCCTAAATCACCGAGAGCAGTTGGGTAGGGATACGCGATGTGTGAATATGCAATCCAAGCGTTGGCAAAAGCGGATATGACTTCTTTGAATATTGCTTCCAAACTTCTATCTTAATGAATATTTTAGCAGTGGTTGTAGTAATTTGGTATACAAAATTGTTGTGCATCGGTATTGCTCATATAGAGAGTCCTATAGAGATCTTTTCAAGAACATCTAGAAGCGAAAAGCGCACGCAGGAAAGGAATTTAATACACGCTCATATTGGATGTGAAAAATAATAATAATTATTATCATCATCATAGGCTTATTACTATCCACTGTTGTATTTAGGCCACCTGTGAGGGGTTATACCATAATCCCCACGCTGGGCATGCGGGTTGGGACCCGCAGAGCACAGCTTAAGAGGAATAAAATGGTGTAACATTTATAGACGTAACATGCAGATTTTCCAACGAAGTTTATAAAATAAAGTTCATAAAAGTTATTCGGAAGTCTGAGAAAAATGCTACTTGATGTCTTTTCCTTTCATATAATTCACTGTATCATGAATGACAAAATAAAATTGATATCACTCGTTATATACAACACAACTTCAAGAAAGTACATGAAATTATTTTTTTTACCGACATAGTCATGATTTCCCTTTTAAATGTTCCGTATGCAATGACAAATACAGTTTCTGTGTATTTACTGTCTGTCTGTATAAGACTATAGGTTATATAAAGAGTTGATTTGGGAAGTAGGTGTTTGATGAACTACAGAACAATGGTATAAGACATCTGTGAAAAAATAGAAGTGACAGTCCTTCATCATCAGCCTGTCTCAGTCCACAGTTGGACATAGGCCTCGGCTGTCATTGTTGGACGCAGGCACCCAGTTCTGGGCTTGCCATAGATGAAAAGAATCCAGTGCACATAAGAGTGTGAGGGAGATATTATTCGATACGTTTTCTGAAATCATATATAATTTTCCAAGTTTTTTAAATCAGTAAATAAGATCTTTAAAATCTTATAAATGGTCCGTCTATATGTGTAGGTTAACTCAAAAATTCTACGATCGGAAATTAGTTTTAACAAAATATTATGTAAGTAGTGTGGTTTTCTAGATTTTGTCGATATACTCCTCATCTTGGGTTTAGCGATTGCAAATATAACTTTGTTTTACACAGCACTTTTATGTAAATAAATAAATAAAAATAATATATACAAATAATATATATCGCTACCGATTGACTTGTGCGTATTTAAATTGATTTGCTATAAATTTTAAATTTTAATTAGGTTTACCTCGATTTTCGCGTCACTGTGATACCTGACCTACTCTACTCGTAGGTGTGCCAATAACCGTGTTTTTGTTCATTTAAGCTGGACACATAATCAATGACTAAAAGAAAAACGATGTAATCGACCTTTATTGGTATGAATTTGTAATTTCTCAAGTAAGTTTGGATATGTGTCATTTTATTTGTTACTCGCGCAATATTTCTTACACGCTCGCTGATGTAATGAGGCGAGTACTCGTAATATCGCTACATTGTCAACACAGTCCACTCCCTTGTTAGTTTTGCGTGACGCACATTAATGCGTTTAACCTAGAGACGTATGCATATATATGTATATTCATACTTGAAGGATGTCCTCCTTATCCTGAAGGGCCGCACGCACCAAGAAAGCGTCGGCATAATTTCGTTACGAAAATTTAATCCGACAGACGCCTGCCCGCAGAAATGGGGCTCCCAAGAACCGGGCGGTCGTGAGCAACAAACACAGCAACGAGATTTTAAATGTCACATTTATCATTTTGTAATTCAAGCCCCACTAACTTGTATTCTCCATTGTTTCAACTGTATTCACAGCTGTACTAACCGAGGTGGGGTCCACAATTTTAAACATTCAAGAGATTAGCTAATGAATTGTTAATGTTGACAGCCCTTTTGGCCTCGTAAAAGTTGGTTGCCTAATAATACCCACCATGTTGAGATTTTGTACGATGATCGCTCGGCAGATGACGTGGGCGCTAATCTTTTCGATAGAAAACTGATGTATTCACTTTGACGTGTAATTTTATATCCTCAAAGAGATTACACGTAGGATTAATATATAAACGTAATATTGTTGTAATGTGAAACGTAAGTTAAACACTAAATGTTTACTCTTCATCAACGTCGGTTTGTAAGTTATTGGGACATCTGGATTAAGTAGGTATTTGTACTTTGTATTGAAATGATTTATCAAAAAGTTTACAATGGCAACGTTTTGCGTAGATATTTAATCTCAATGGTTTTAACATTCAATCGTGTAAATCGAGTTTTTATAGATTTCAAATTTATATATTGTAATCGAATACCTGCCGACGTAATATTTAATTTTATCAGTCTCTCCGATCATAAATATTGAGAGGAAGTCTTTCACAAACACAATGTGATATACCTACCTATATTTAAGGGGTTGTTATTAAATGGCATTATTATCGCCAAAATTATTTTATTAATAATAGTAATAGTAATTTATTACGGAATCATAACGAAACTACACTTTGATGGTATTTTTTAATGATTTGACTATAACGCCAAGTCCGTTCCTCATAAATGTTTTTTCTCGTTGTGAAATAACACACTAAAATACGTCAAATCAATATAGGATATCTGATCTCATTTTTATATTCGACGGGCCCGTTGGTGCAGTGGTTAGTGAACCTGACTGTTGCACCGGGGGTCGTGGGTTCGATTCCCACCCAGAATAAATATTTGCGTGATGAGCACAGGTATTTGTTCTGTGTCTGGGTGTGAAAAATAATAAAGAAAAAATCTATTTAAGGATATATTTATATGTATATATGTAGTTTATCAGCTATCTGGTTACCATACCTCAAGCTCTCTTGACGCTTAGTTTGGGATCAGATGGCCGTGTGTAGAGATGTCCCGAGATATTTATTTATTTATTTATTATATATTTATGATCTTTTCTTTTATTATAATAAATTAGCAAATGGTGTAATAACTGTTTCAAAACTGTGCATTTTTGCGGGAGTATACCGAACGATATGAGATACGCTATCTCATTAATGTTTTCGATAACGCAAGCTGCAGTCTGCAATAAGCGTTCGTGGAACCGTTTCCAATTAAGTGATGTTCGTCTGATGAAGACAGAATGTCCGAAGTGCATTTTCACCGTTTCGCCGGAGTGTTCAAGGCGCCTCGTTAGTCTGATACTCTAGAACTTATAGTAAAACCGATTTTTTTTTATTTCCTTTGTCAAAGGTTCTTTCTAAACGATGATAAAATTGTCACGCCTCGCTAGGATTTCAATGTAACTATTCCGAGTATTATTTATTGAAAAATGAAATAATTTTTACTTTAAATATTATATTAAGGTGCCGCATGTATTGTCGCGTTTTGAACGTTTGCTTTACATAAAGGATTATATGGTTTAAATTTTGATGACTTCATATAGAAACTTTTTTTTTACTTTTAAATTGATTTATTGCAATCAGATTTAGAAATTTTCCGTATTATACAAAATATACCTACACATGTTTTACTACGTAAGTGTAACTAATAATACTTGTATACCGCACCTCAATACCATAACGTATGATGCATCTCTCATTCCCTTTTAACTATTATACAATAGGTAAGATAACTAAAATTCAAGTAACGTCCTTTTAAATGACGCAAAAGATAGTAGGATGGTAAAAATAGGTTGAGCGACATTTATAACATAAGGTATACAGAATATACAAGAGACTTGGTACCTACATTGTACCTTTTCCGCGTTTCGCTCTCGGCTCGTGAAAGAGCTTCATTACAGGCTGTTTCCGAAACGGTTGATTGCCGACCCAGTGGATACGCTCACGTGTCGCCGGTCGAAAGGATTCCGTTAGCATTGATGACATTTCACTTTGATTGAAAGTCGAGAATTATGATGCGTACGGTTATCGTTCGCTCCGACTGCACAATTAATAGAACGAGGTATGCTTTCAGTGTATAATGAAATACATATTAATGGCGAGGTAAAATTATTTTAGTTGCTTATCAATTAAGTAACTAAGAATGTATTTAATTAATATTTCACGCAAAGAGTTTTAATTGGGATTTTAATAAAAAGGTCTAAAAAAATATGTATTTAGGTAAAAAAAATTAAAGTATGATAAGATATTTTATTTTAAAATATTACATTAGCGTGGGATTTAGAAAATGTTCCAATTAAAATAGAATATTGTAACTAGCAACTTGTAATAATATAAAGTCTCTGTTGTAACAATTGTTTGTAAATGATTTATTAACTGTTGCTGGCAACTATGCCAACAGGTCATATGACTTTGCTAATGTAAAAAAAGACAAAGTCTAGTTCGCAGGAAAAAAGGACTTTTCATTTTGACCCTCATAGGCATGCTGAAGGGGTTGGGGTGGCCGATAAACTATGTATAGAATAGATTCTTATGGTTTTTTAAGGCCTATTTGATCTCTATCTACTTGTTAAACATAAGTATGTATACGAATTTAAATATACATACCAGTACTCGCATGCGGTTACTACGAAGAATATATTTAAACAAAATGTATTTATAATATGTATACAAATTGCTAAATTTTCCTTGTTTGTTTCTCCATTTGGTATTTTTTATTGTGTTATAGCAGTAACGAGGGAGCCTGCCGGCCGCCTTATATTAAATAGTCCGGCGTTTGCGGCTCACTGTCACCGCTATGGTAAAGGAAATAAGGCTGACGTAACACTACATTTAATGCATTATTATTGTTTACGCGCACTTCGAACGCCTCGTCTTCATCTATTAGTACCTATATTTATTATACACGTAATTGCGAATCACAATTTTCAGTCGGCCGCTTTACGGCAAGAATTAATATCAAAGACAATTTTGTGCGAAAGAATCTAAAAACTATCAAATACTCTTTTAATATCGTACACGAAAAAATTCATTCTACATCGTACGTAATAAATAATAATAACGGTGATATTATTATTATTAAAATGTTCTAAATATATAACAGACATTGCTCATCTATGACAATGTGACTCGAGTTATATGAAACACACACGCACGACACGAATATATTACGGTTATATTTCATATGACGTTTACTATGAATACGACGACATATTTTTATCTTGCTACGATTAAATTCAAAATATGTATAATCAATAATAACTTAGTTGCAAACATTATTAATATACATCGCTAAAATATTAATACAGATTATATTATAAGCTCCGTAAGGATATACAGACTACAAACATTTTAGATGGATGATATGTAACTATTACTAAATGCACTTCCTTTACTAGAGGAAGCACGTCAGGTAAGTGTGGAGAAAAATATTTCATGTTAAATACGTGTAAAACAAAATTTTTAAATAGCTTTAAAAACGTTCCAATTCGCGGCTTTTTTAATTTTCGAACGAGCATAGTGGTGAGCTTAGTGCACACAGACGTCGCGCGGCGGGAACCAATTTACCGGTTGGCGGATCAAAGTCGGACCATAACGTTGCTACGTGCCGCGCTCTTATGGCGTGCTCGTCAATGTCATACCGGACTATGTATGTTCGTGTAGTGTTGTAAACCGTAAAATTATAGAAGTACAGGACCTTTTTTAAGCAGTGATAACCTAGTGGTCTGAAACTCGACCTCTCACTCCGGGAGACCGGGTTCAAATCCTAGCGCGTACCTCTTAAAAATGTGCGTTTTAAGTTTAAATATCACTTGCTATAACGGTGAAGGAAAACATCATGAGGAAACCTGCACATCTTAGAGTTCTAAAAAAAATTGTTCTCTAAGGCGTGTGAAGTCTACCAACCAGCACTTTGCCAGCGTGGCAGACTATGGCCTTACCCCTCCCATTCTGAGAGGAGACCCATGTTCCAACAGAGGAACGATAAAAGGTTAGAAAGAAGTACCTGTTTTGGCGTCTTATTTGAAACTTACTTTTTTGTTGTTTATATTTGATATGTATCTAGTCAAAAAATTCAGTATTATACTATACACTGATTATATGAATCATCGCTTTGTACTACATATAAAAGTTGTTTAGTGTTTACAGCTTAATAGACTACTGTGTTGACTATTTAGGTCAAGAGCATTAAATTCATAAATTCAGTTTATTGCTTTTGAAGTAGCTCAGAGTCTGGGATCGGCCCCGTGTATGGGAATACACTCACTCCTTAGCCTTTGGAACGTACTGAACGTAGGTATAACAAATAGTGAAAAACGTGGACATACTACGCTCCTCTGCCTACCCTTACGAAGAAATAGAGGCGTCAAGTTTTATATATTCTACACACGTTAATAATTCATTTTGTACAGTTCAGACCCACGAACATCCACAAACAGTTCGATAACTTATAGGGTTTTGATTCGATACAACCTGTAATAAATATTATCGATTTGCGATAACGAACATCAAAGGAAAACGTAAGGCAATCGGTAGTTTGTAGGTTTCCCACATTCGGAATTAATTTATAATGAATCTTGTATTTGATTAACTGTACGATTAGGATTACTGTAATGTCGGTTGCTTATGGCTATTGTTTTATCTCAAAGGAGTTTTATAAAATACGGCGTACGGCCCATTGTCATCGGCCTATTAAATGCCTAGCTTGGTACTCCTCATGTTCTCGTTAGGCGTGCGTGTTGGAAGTCGCGTAGTAAAACTGCCCACGCTGCCGCCAGGACATTTAGCAGTGCCTAGGTAGGCGCTGCCATACTGCAAGCAGCCGGTCGTCAAAGCTACGAAATAATTATATTCAAATTGCAAAATATTATTAAAATATCTAAAGGCCTAGCTACAGAGAAGGGTCTAGGACAAATTTCTTTTGACGAAGACTTTATTAAAATATTACAACAACATGGTTGTTATGAACGAGGGCGATCAATCACATGTCAACAAAGTTTTATTAAATCTCGAGTCAGGGTAGCCACCCCAACTACCAGGTCTGCATAAATACGTCTTTATTCGCCCCACGTCACACATTGTACCTTACATTCTTTAGGCACAAATGGGGTGAGAGGTGTGTTTGGTAGGAAATATTTGTTTTTTAAATAGTGCCAAGGAAAGGCAAATTACTTGTCGGATGCTACTTATTAATTTTTTTAGTTTAGTTTAGTAGGAAAAGATACACCACGTGACACAATCCAGGACCGCAACTAAGTGTATTGAAAACCGGGCACGTTTGCTATCAATTTTGTATAGGATTGTGATTTTGCGTGAAATTGAGTTTTAATCCTGCATATTAAAGCTAAATATACGTGACTGTGACTAGGTTAATAACAATATAAGTGGAATAATTGTATCGTTTACTAAAATATTTCAAACAAATTGGAAAATATGTAGGATTTTGAAGAAGTGACAGCCTTTCTAAGGCATCTGTAATACCAACAGTTATCATATTAGAAATGATAATTTCACAATAAAACAATTAATGCACATATACTCGTATTTATACTGTTGAATATGACATCCGAGAAGTAGACGAAAAGAGGCAAACGAATTTATCGGAAAAAGCCAGTTCACAAATGAGATTACATGGACCGGATGCGAGAAAATGTCCAAGCAACATTATTGAGATGCGAACGTAGTTATAGCGATACCAAGACACGAATAGATGTGTTATGTAACACTGCAATATTGCAGTATTATTGTTACCGTAACATAAACACACATACATATTTCCTCGATGGGGTTGACGGTGAAATGTATTACTCTCACTTTTCGCTAATTATTTTATACCCTATATAACCCTATATAACCCTATATAATAAGGGGTTAGCCTATTGCCACACACCAGTCACAAACCAGACTCCATGTTACTATCTAGAATTTAAATTTAGAGAAACTCAGTAATACCTTACCCGCTCATCGAACCCAGACCTCTTAGACAGTAGTCGCGTTAGCAACCATTAGACAACGTGGCGGTTATTATTACTTTATTTTTTTTCATTATTATTATTTGTATTGTTACCCTACCCTGTTCCTTACGATGTGTACAATAAAATTCGCATTTTCTCTTTACAATATAAGCAAGCCTTCTAGATAATTATTATTTGCGTTGTATTCCAACTTCTCTCTTCTAGCGCATACAATAGAATGTATTATTTTTAATTAGCATAATTATGTAAAAAGAATGAGGCATTCCTATATTGTGTATGATTAACAACTCATAAGGTTAAGGTTTAAGGCATATTTATTATATTGGTGAAGGGCGCAAAGCCTCACTTCACTTTTCCTACTGTAATTCATTTCGATTCGAACCAAAACCTCCGTCGTGAGATGCTAATATTGAAACCACGACACTATCACTCCATATGAGCTTTACACTGTCAATATTAGAATAAGGTAGGAAAATGTACCCGAATATTTTTTGTGAAACAACATGTCTATTATCATTTCGATTGTTATTCGGTGTTTTTTTAAGTCAAGTAAATATTGGGATTGAGATGGTTTTCTACCGCTCTCTTTTTTATTACAGAAACTTTCGTCGAACGAGACAAAAACTAGGCATTTTTCTCCGAACATTTTTGATATTAGAGAAATAATTTTTGAAATCAGCGACATTTTCGATATTATATAATATATTATCTATTCAAGCATATCTTTATATATATTCTAGTGATATACAATAAATATTTAGTGAGATTGATGAATTGATGAATGAAAGTTTAAATAATAAAACTTTAAAGGACTTTAATACATAAAAGGTATGACATTAAAGTAAATGACTGCCTCGTTGGTCGTGTTTGTTGCAAGTGCGACTGCCGATCTGGAGGTTCCGGATTCGATTCCCGGGTCGAACACTACAAAATTTTCTAATTTAAATTTTCTAGTAGTGGTTCGGAGTCTGGATATGTG